>NW_021024964.1:4391205-4404282 GCF_004153795.1 Camellia sinensis
CAATGCAGAATTGCCCGGGCTTTCAACAAGAAGGTTAAGTCTAGGAATCTGAAAGAAGGGGATTTGGTGCTCAAAGACAACCGAGCTCCCATCTACGACCCTAGGGGCAAGTTCAAACCCAATTAGACTAGTCTTTACATCATCAAAGCTATCTGGTCAAGATGGGTGATTATCCTTATGGATCTAGATGGCCTGGAGTTTTCATAGCCAATCAATATGGACAAGTTGAAGAAATACTACCCCTGAGAGGCTCGCTAGGCTGAAAACTCGGAAGGATGACCTAGGCAAAAGTAAGAGCATGGAAAATTAGAAATAAAAAAAAAACTGAGCTCGCAAGGTCGAAAACTTGGGAGGGCGACTTTGGCAAAAGTTAGAGCGCAAAAGGAGAGAGTTAATACTCGAGTGAACCTGAACCGAACTACGTAAGGCCTAATTCCCATCTTTGGGATACGTAGGCAACTTTATCCCGAAGTTCGTCTGTAACCATCTCCAATACAATTGTCCTGTCCATTTATCTGATTAGGCCATCTTTGTCCATTCCAGCTTGGTTGTGATACCTTGGTTTAGTAGAAGAGCCAGTTACAATGCAAAGCATTAATGGTACGAAATCAGGGGCAATTACGATCTATTGATTCGCGGCTGTACATCTTGAGGGCTGATTATGTGTGTGTCAGGTGATGATCATTCTTGAAAATGGTTTTGAAAAGTTTTAATAAAAGTTGATTTTTTCTCAAAATTTTACCTTTTACAACTTAGACCATTTTGGGACCAAAAGGAAAATTTTTAGTGCTCACAACTTTAATTCTATTGATTTTAACACAAGTACATTCTCCAGATCTCTGAGCTAAATCAAAGTTATTTTTACATCACAAAACTTGAAAAGAAAAGTCAAAGCAATAAACTAGGCGAATAGGTGAGTCAGGTGCTCCCGCGTTCTCTGTTCGCGCTTGCGAAAGTCCCTGCAACCGAAGTTGGCCCGACTTGTGTCTCATCCTTGAGCCGAGCCGAGCCGAGCCAAGCCAAGCACTCACTAGAAAGGACATAATTGAAACTAGGGGCAGGGGCCAGAAGTTCTTTTGTCCTCCAGGCAGCAAGGTACTGAGTTAAGTGAGAAGTGCTAATCAAGAAGGAAGCTGGGGTATTTTACCTCTTCGTCTGGAAGAGTTTGATCATGCCCGAACTGGCGTTTGAACTGGAAGGGAAAGTAGAACACGCAGTGTGTAAGACCAATCAACTATATGTCTGGTTGTCGAGACATGCTGTAGCTTATCTCATTCAAGTTAAGCCAGGGGCAAAGCCAAGCTATGTCAGCTACAAACCTGTTGCACATCTAGTTGCACCACCATCCCTCATTGGAAAAGTCCACTAGTCGTTGACGGAAGAAGTAAGCTTGAGCTGAATACTCAGGGCAAGGATCCACCAGTTTCAGCTTATCCATGAGCCATATCTGGGAAGGGATGAAAAATAAGAGAGATTAAAGAATAGAGAGATGTGCGCTGAGGGAAAAAGAAAGAAAAAGGACTTAGAGAAAAACAAAGCATCAGTTTCGAGTGATGTGAGAATCACATATATAAGAAGGATGGGAAATATTACTTGAAGAAGCAGCGGGCTTCCCGCAAACCTGGTGGTCTCCAGTCGATGAACAACATCCAAACCCATCAAGGTCTCGGCCAGTGCTAAGCCAATGCAACTCTTACCCTCTTTCAAGCTTTGGGCCACTTCGATCAACTAAATGTTGGCTCCGTCGAAACTAGGAGCAAGAAGGAATTGTGTGATCATGCATAAATAGAAGGCATGTTGCCGAAAGCCCCGCTAGAAAGGGTCACATCTATTACCAATGTCAGAAAATCAATAAATTAAGCTGGGTATATCTAGCTCCCCGTCATGAGCTAAAGATCGAGCTTCGTGCAAGGTAAGCCCACACATCTGTCCCAAAGCCAAGGCATGGCCAAAACAGGGCTGAGGCAAGATTTCCTCATCGCGTTGGGATTCCATCAATGCTTGAAATTCTTCAAGAGTCAGACACATTTCTTGTGCTTCAAAGTGAAACACATGTGTAATTAGGTCCCAACATCGGACTGCAACATGGATGAGCGAAAAACAAAGTGGAGTATGGCTCAACAGAAAAAACGCATTTATGTCGAAACCTCAGAAATTTATCTTTTTCGTGCCGTCTAAAGTGGCTATCCAATTCATGAGCTTTTCAGAAAGAAAGATGTCCATTTGCAGAGAAAACAGTAGCTAAAATGAGGTTCTTGTGAAGAAATCACGAAAAGTGACTCAAGTTTGAAAAATCTTAAACCGATTAAATCGCACCAAACCGAACCGTTTCAATCGGTTCGGTTCGGTGCAGTTTGATGGGAGAAGTGGTTTGTATCGGTGTTCAAAATAATAAAACCGACATTATCGGTTCAGTGTAATTTTTTACCTATATGCCGACTGTACAGAACCGATTACATCCCTACTTGTGGGCTTGGCAGTTTTGGCAGTCTGGTCTTGTCCAAGTCTTTCCGGTTTAAAGTCTTGTTTTGAGTCTTTTGTTTTTGGTAAGTGTGACTAGCTATGTTTAGATTGTTTTGCTTTGATTCTTGTTTAATCGAGTTATATTTTGTATTTAGGTTATTGGTCGGCTCATTATACGATTAAGAACATTGTTTCCATACTAGCGTTCTCGATTTTGAAAATCAACTCCATTTTCATTCTATGCAAATGTGGTGCTCATGATGCAAAAATAATAACTTTTTTCATAAAACTGCGGAGTTTTCTCCCGATCATGGTTTTTACAAAAGAGCATGTAGGTTTTCAAAAATGAAAGTAAAAACCGATCTGAAGCTATGCATGTGCTAAAACTACAAAATAAAAGAAACTAAGCAAAAGAATACAAAATCAATGCCAGTCACCCCAAGCTTGAGAGGCCCTCTTCATCCTCTTCTTCAGAGGGGACTCAAGGGCACTGTCTCCCTCAGCATCGCTGCCATCAGAATCAGACTCTAAGCCAGAGCCAGTATCATCATCTCTGCTCTCTGCCTCAGGGCCAGCCTCGGCGTCATCTCCGCTCCCTAACCCCGAGCCAGCATCATCGTCCCCGCTCTCAGACTCAAAGTGTTAGCTTGCAGCCTCATCGTAGTCACTGGTCTCAGTATTGGCCTCACTCAGAATTGGCTCTGATGAGCTACTCCGGCCCTGGGCACCCCTGTCTCTGCCTCGACCTCAGCGCTCGACTCAGCCACAGGCCGGGGCTTGTCTATCTCTCCTCTCTACCACTACAGGAGGTGCTATCGCCGCCGCTGCTACTGCTGGTGCCCTCGGTACAAATGAGATCTGAGAAAAACAAGTGTTAGTATATCAGATACAGTGTATGCATTATCGCAGAATGCAGTATTCAGATTGAGTATTGTATGCAGAATGAGTGTCATGCAAAGGCCAGATTCGACCTGGGTATAGTGTATTAGTGTGTGTCAGTGTAATGTGGGATGGTGTGTATGTTATAGAGTAAGTATCAGTGCCACTGGGAGTATGATAGTGTGGTGCACAATAGTGCGGGAAGTAGTCAAATGTATGCGAAAAATGAGAGAAAATACCTGGATATCGTAGAGACCAAGTAACGTCTCTCTCCTTTACACCATGTTAGCCAGAGAAGCAACCAGCTGAAGCAGACCCTTTGTGTACTCAGTCGGTGCTTGTAAGTACATTTGAATGATCAGTATCTAGAATAATCGATATCTGAAAAGGGAGAGTGCAGAATGCAAGTTGTAAAGTGTGGTCCATACCTGAGGTGCGCCCCAGGCTCTAACATACCTGTGCCTTGTCTTTGGTGGCTCTATCAGAATCTGGTAGGCTGTCCCGGTCGGCCGCCAACATGTAAGCACAGTGGGAATCGCTGGCCAACCAGCAACCTATTTATCGAAAAGGGCCCCCCCAATGTCGGCCTTGGCCTCCTATGAGGCCTCACCAACCAAAGAAGCATTTGTTGTGTCGCCCACGCGAGTTTTAGTCAGAGCCAGCATGAGATGAGTCTAGATGAAAGTCGCATAATCACCCTTCACTCTGAAATAGTCGGCATCCAGCCCTACCATAAACTGAATGATAACCTTAGCTGGAAAGCTGTCTGCCTTCCTCATCGATGCTGGGAGGCATAGGCACGACTGGTGCAGGCAAGCCCATGGTCTGGCGAACAACTCGTTCGCCTAAAAACAAAGCCTGACAAAATGGGCCCTCTAGTAAGATCCGAAACCAAGACATGCCCCAAGCCCCAGCGTACTGATCTCTGATCTCGGCGGGCATCATCACCCAGGCTTGCCAGCTGATCTGCAAACAGAGGATATACAAGTTGTTAGTTGTTGTTAGTTGTTAGGATGAATCAGAACAGTATAAAAGCAGAAATGATTGTGAGTTTCGGGTTACCTCGTTGGCAACCACGATATCAAAGTATCGGCGATAGAAGGCGAATGTCATATCATCGCGACTCCAGTGCCGACACCGACCATCATATCACCACGAGTCCGGGACAGTCGGAGCAATCTCCTCTACTAGCTCCAAAGTAAGGGCTGGGAAGTAGGCATAAACCCACAGCTGCAAGAAAAGATCAGCAATGCATGAACAGATAGTGAACATAAAATGCAAAGCAAAAAGGACAATGCATGAACAGATAGTGAACAAAAAATGCAAAGCAGAAAGCATTAGTAACAGAATTGAAGGTGTGGTGCACACCTTCTAGGCTCTCCAGTAGCCTCCAACCCACGCTCCCCTCATACGGGAAGTGGAACTCATATAGCCATAGAGTGTAGCTAGGCCGGCACCACCCCAGTCGTAGAACCCGACCCGGGGCAAGGTCACAAGGGCGCTCGGCAGGTATAAACCCGTGGTGTTCCACCTGTTCGAGAACAAGGTGGTACCGAGAATGAACATCAAGAAGCCCCGGGCATACTGCTCTGTCTCATCTTGCATCTCGGGCTGACTCCCATAGAAATACTCGAAGAACCAACTGTATCTGACCATGGTTGGCCTGTAGAGAGGTGGGCTCGCTCCAAGTAGGTAGGTCCAAGCTACCTCTCACTCGCCCATATCCATGTCAAATGGAATTAGATCCCATTCTATTCCTAAGCCTGTGAGCATTGAGAAGTCGTAAGAGGTCATCGTCATCTAGAAAGGTGGAAGGAGTTGGTGGTGTCCCACCACCTCTCCACCAATGCTCTGAGTAGGGCCCGACTAGCCAGATGCTGTGAGAGCCCGATGCAGAATAAGCCATAGCCAGCCTCATCAACAAGATTGTGGACCTCGAGCGTGAGCTCATGATACCAATCTCTAGCTGTCACTGCCTCGTAACCCTTGCAAGAACAGGAATCCCCTTATGACAAAGAAAGAGTGAATCAAATGAAAGACAGTGGTAAAAGAGCAGTAAGATGAAAGGCAGTGTAAGGAATATAGTCAAATAAAAAGGCAGAAAGCATGAAAATAAAGTTAGTACCTCACTAGCACTGTAAGAAAGGTGGGAGTCCGGCTCCCTCAGTAGAAGATCCTTTGGCACGCCGCCGATGAAATCATCAAAGCGCCTAATGCCTCCAGGTGGTATCATGTGTGTGCAAGGGTGATAAGTGAGTGGATCAAAGGGCCGTATCCTCAATGGTAATGGTTCAAGCTCAAGTCCTGAAGCAAACTCCACCTTGAAGTCGGCGGCAATATTCCCGACTGCCTCGTCGGCCTCAGTGACCGTCGACTCCTCTATGGGTAAAAGTGCATGTGGAGCCTTGAGAGGGGCATCCAAATGAGGAATATCGTCTGCCATTTGAAAGTGGGTAAACACTGGTTAAAAAGTGAAGAAAATGAGAAAAAAGAGGGAAAACTTGGAAAAAGTCAACCCTAGGAGAGAGAAAATGGGAGAAAAAGTCAAAACCCAAAAAAGTTCACAAAACTCGAGAGAAACTCGAGGGAAACAAGTCCAAGGTGTTGAAAACTTGAGAAATCAACGAAAACAAAATCTAATCCGTTCAAAGTGTAGAGGATCAAAGAGGGTTTACGAATAAAATTTGCGTGGGGCGTTGGAAAACGCGTATAAAGCGCAAATCTAGACAGAGGAAGCACTTAGAGAGAGAGAGGGAGGAATATTTCAAATGTGTGGGGGTGTGAAAAGTGAGGTATGGTTGTGTTTTAAAGCAAACCCAAGGCCAAAGGATAAATCTGCCCTCGAAATTGCACTAGTGGCCGACCGCCCACTATTAGTGGCCAGCAGATTCATTTGTGGCTGGTAGCCCCATCTTGTGGCTGGCAATGCCCCATTAGTAGACCAGTACTGGTTTTGTTCCCCTTTTGCCCT
The DNA here is from genome assembly GCF_004153795.1 of Camellia sinensis. Classification (NCBI taxonomy): domain Eukaryota; kingdom Viridiplantae; phylum Streptophyta; class Magnoliopsida; order Ericales; family Theaceae; genus Camellia; species Camellia sinensis. The sequence continues at coordinate 4,397,519 of NW_021024964.1, forward strand.
GCAATGTGTAGGAGGTTCCCTTTTGGGTCCTAATTGATCTTTGAGGAGCTCGAAACTGTGTTTCAAATGCGTTGTTCCAAGATCCACTATACTCCGATGCGTGGACGTGCCCCAATTTCAAAGATGAGCGATTTGTATCCTTTTGATTATTTTGTAAAACCTCTGGGGGTAAGTTGGAGGTAGTCATCAAATTTCATTTTTTCGTTTTGTCGATTTACGTCTCTGTTATCTTCCCTTGCACAACGCATCTTTCGATTATCTTGCATGGAACATGCACTCACACATGCTTTCAATTCTTTATTAAGTGTTATCTTGTGTCGCATGGAACATGCACTGTCATTTACTTGAATTCCTTTACATTCATCGTATAGCACTATTTTGTGCATTCATCGCATAGCACTGTTTTGCGCACTTTGTATTGCACTATTTTGTGCCCCCTATATCGCACTGTTTTGTGTACTCACCTTGTATTGCACTATCTTATGCACCCTATCTTGCACTGTCTTGTGCACCCGCATAGCACTGTTTTGTGCATTCACTTTTATTCACTTTATCGTATAGTTTTGTCCTTTTTGCCTCTTTTCTCTTATCTTAAGACGTGTGAAACGCGACCTTGAGTGGTTTTTATCTCAGGACACATGAAACGTGACCCTGAGTAGTTTTTATCTTATCTCTGGACGCATAAAAAGTGACCCTGAGTGATTTTTATCTCAGGACGCGTGAAATGCGACCCTGAGCAATTTTTCTCTTATCTTAGGATATGTGAAATGTGACCTTGAGCAGTTTTTATATCAAGACATGTGAAACGCGACCCTGAGCAGTTTTTCTCTTATCTCAAGACGTGTGAAACGCGACCCTGAGCGATTTTTATCTCAGGATGCGTGAAACACGTAAAACACGACCTTGAGCAGTTTTTCTTCTCTTCTCATGATTTCAGCGTGATTAGAGTATCTTAGGATGCGTGAAATACGACCCTGAGCGGTTTTTCTCCTCTTCTCAGGATTTCGGCGTGATTGGAGTATCTCAGGATGCGTGAAACGCGCTTATGAGCAGTTTTTCTCTCCTCTTTTCACGGATTCGTCGTGGTTAGAGTACGCATTTTAGTTCTTTCCGCATGGAACCCATTTCGTTTTAAGCTTGAAGCTTATTCATATGTTGTTATCTTGTTATTGCTTATTGCATCTGTTATTACCTGGTGGATTATCTTGTATGAGCATAAATTTGCAAAATAGTCGACTTCGCGAAATGTGTGAGTCCATCTTTCAAAGTACATTTTTCGTACATATCATTTGCATCTTGCCCTTGAACTACGCTAGTTTGATTCCTTGCAAAGGGATACGTAGGCAGCTTCCGAGCTCAACCAATTTAATTTATATCTTGATTGCTTGCCCAAGTCTTACGGCCTTGTCAAAATGGGTCGTCTTCGGGCTTTGACATTCACTCATGTCATTTCATGACTCCGAGCTCTGTCAAAGAAGGGCAACTGTAGACACCTCATTTTTGACTTCCCTCAAGACTTGGGCGCCAATGATTGATCACTCAATGATGAATGTGTACGCTTGTCGAATGCTTGATTTCCTCAGCAGTTCTACCTCAGTTTTGCCTACAAACCTTGTACCTTGTTTTGGACCAAAACAATAGTTTTTCAAACCTGATTATCCAGTGACCTGCAGACCCACTAGTGTGGCCTGCCGGCCAGTTGTGCAGATTTTTAGATCTTTTTGCTAGCTATGCCAGCTGTCTCCACAGATACATACACTGCACCAGCTGTGTCTATATAGATATTTTCGAGATAGTCTCATATATTTCTATATATAGATGACTCCCTCTCATTTTTTTAGGGTTAGAAAAATTGGAAAAGCAAAAAGTTTTGGAATTTTTTTTTTCTCTCTCTCTCTCTCTCTTGCAACTTATATAACCTTTGCCTGGAAACTCTAAACCAAACTTGGAGGGTTTCTTGCTAAGGTGCTTAAGCTTGCATTTTAGTACTTGAGAGTGTGAAATTGGTGGTTTGTAATTCAAAGGGTCATCCCTCTTCAAGAGGTATACATCCTAGCTCTCTTGTATCATCTATTTCCTATCTTTTCTTGCTATTTCTAAGTTATTTATTACGTGTATTTTTGGGCAGAAACTTGTGGTTTAAAGCCATTAAAGGTAGAGGGGTGGATCACCCTTGTTTGTACCTTGTTTCATAGGCTTTTGCCCTTGTGTTTCCCATCTTTGTATCAACTTTTTTTTTTTAGCTTTTTACCACTGTTTTTCATAGTTTTTCAGAGGCTAAAAATCATGTTTTAAAGTCCCAAAAATGGAAGGGGTAGCCTCCCCTCTTTGTACTTGTTTATTAGCTTAAATTGCTTTTTGTTGTAGCTTACTCTTTTAGCTCTTTTGACTTCAATTCCAGTACTATTTTAGCTTATTTTAGGACTGTTTTCATGTGTTTGTTCTATTCATGCTTTGTATTGTATGCTTGTAGTGTAATGGTCCTCATAGGTTTGGTGGTTTAAGCCTTAGCCACCAACCTATTTGAGTTAATAGCATTTGTTTTATGCTTTTCATATTGTGATCATCTTTAATCACCTCTACACCCCCTTTATTTCTTGGTTCCTTTTATTGCCTTGAAAGTTGTTTCAAACCAATTGCTTGTTTAAGCTTGGGATAGAGGTATCGTGGTTCATTACCAACGACATGATGTCTCTCTCATGCCCAAAACAACCCTTTGTTTGACACTTCTTTCCATTAGTGGACCTAAAACTCATTATTGGACTTAATAAACTAATGAATGGATGGTAATTAAAATAGAGTAATGAAATTGGGACTAAAAGAGATGCAAGATAATAAAATGGTTTAGTGTTCAATCAGACGTTAATTGAACACATGGAAGGTTGAGTCATTTCATACCTGTTAGTGATGGAAATGGTTCAAATTTCCAAGGTCAACCACTTCCCTTGATCAATCCATGATAGGGAGGAGGTTCTTGAGTCTTTATTTATGCATTTATTGAAACTGTAGGTTCATAAGTCATCACGCAATGAAATTGCGTCGATTGATGGCTTGTGAATCGAGCTTACTACTCCTTTAAGCTGTTTGATGATAAGGAAGGGTAGGGTGTACAAACATCTTCTGAGGATGCTCTGTTTGTTCTCTATTGCAGCAGGAAAGAACCAACATTAGTGGCTGGCAAGCCACTTTTACTCGGTGGCAGGCTACTTTTAGTGGCCGTCCGGCTATTACTTTTGGGCTGCCAGCCACTTTTTCCAGCCAAGCAGTGTCCCTTTTCCAGCAAAGCAGAGCAGAGCAGAGGTTGAGGTGAAAAAACAGTGCAATTTTCTAACTGTGCAACAGAGGCATTCCGGTGGCAAAACGGAGAGCATTTTCGGGTGGAAGCCTACATCCATGCATGAACCATCCCTCGATTCTCGGGATCCGTTAAAATAATGCTGTAATATTAATATGTTCTAATTGAAGTAGTGGACTTGTAACTAATTAGTTGAATTAGTTAGAATAATTAGTTAGTTGTGTTGTACTTAATTAGTTAGCTGTGTTGTGCTTAATTAATTAGCTAAAGTAGTTGATTGATTTGTGGTGTTGTAATAATTAGCTAGCATAGTTAATTTATTTCATTTGGTTTGTAATAGTTAGTTAATTAGCTTAAATTAGCTAGTCCATTTATTCGGACCCTCCTGCACGAGGGCAAAGTTGTAATAATGCCCGTATGTCTTCCAACCCCACGTCTTTCTCCTTTTTATTTATCCGCTTATGATGGATAGCATAGCACATCATATTTCATTTAGCATTCCTCATGATTTGCATTCATTTGTCTTGCATGCATTAGGCTTGATTCATCCTGCTAACACACATTGTCGCTTATTACTTCTTACTTGAATACGTGCTTAAACTGCATGCTATCAAGTTGATTCACATGTCATAATTAGTAGCCGAGCCTATTAATTGCATTTTTGTATGTGTTGTATTAGTCATTTGCATAGTTAGGATCATGCATTTTTCCTAGCTCGTTAATTTCTTTTGCCTTGCCTTGGAGTACTAGGTGAGCGTTTATTGCTTTAGCATACTGCATGTGTACGAGTGTTGTCATGTTCAGCATGATTACCATAAGGCTAATTGTTTAAATGATAAACTGTTTGAATGCCTGTGGATGAAGGCTAATTGCTCAAATTGGAATAATTTGATTACAATACATTTAAGCCCACTTTTCCAAGTGGTACATTCTCAAAACCGTTTTTCGAAAACAAACTCAAAATCAAAATATTCCAATTTTTGTAAATTAGTCTATACTTATGTGCAACACATAATAAGGTTAGCCTAATAATAATCAGAACAAGAGCATATAACGTAGATAAGAATCACATCATGACTAGTAGAGGTTGATCTTTGATTGGGTGAGCGAGGGTGCTCAATTCATGACCTTCCCTTCTCGTACCTAAGTTTCCAAGTCGAGACAATCTTGGTGACGAGGGATAAGTGGCCTTTGGCACGAGTTTTGGGTTTTCTAAATTTCTCAAAATATTTAGGTAGCGACTTTATATCTAGCAAAGCAGCCATTTTTGGCATTTTTTATTCAAAATCAATTTTTCAAAAGACTTGTCGGATTTGGATTATTTGGTGTTTATCTATTTCACATTACACTTGTGAGATTAGATTCAGAATCACGGAAGTCCAAATTGTGGGGCTAGTCGTCTTTGAAAGGAGCACGAAAAGTCGAGCTACACTAACACTGATTCAATTTAAACCACAAACCAACACATCCATAAACAAGCCCAACCAAAAGGGGACCCAACCATTCAGCAAAAGAACAACAAAACCCAATGAACAAATGTGACTAACATTGCATTTCACTAACATGTAAATCATCAACATTACACTTAACTAACATTGATGTCACTATCATTCCACATCACCTCCACTCTATATACCACTGACAAACAACGGAAATAACAACACAACCAATATAACCAATGGCATTACAATTAAACTGATGCCAAAATACACCACAACAATCCAATGTCAGACATAAATATAGACTACCAGAACACCAACCACAAAAGAGATTAGCCATTACATGACCATACCCTCAATGCAGTTTGAAACCCACCGAACCATTAACATCTACTAAATCACTATTTAGTAACTAACACTACTACATATCATCAAGAACAAACACACACTCTAACATTGAATACACAAATCGAATCAACTACAACAACAAGGAAATCGACATTGGGAGCCACATAACTAACGCCATCGTTCACTAACACAGTCGCGGAAGCCGATGATGAGTGAATGAAACCTCGAATATTGCTAGAGTGATGTCATTAAACTCAACCATGACCACACAATTATTCACTTCTGCTGTGTATTGACGACGCAATTTTACTGACAAAAGAGGGTTTTCTTAGTTCTAGGGTTTGGGAGGAAAAACGAATGTTAATTTGTGTAGGTCATAATGATGAGTTAACATTACCTAAAACGTTTTCTGTAGAAATGTAAGGTTTTCACCACACTAACATTGCAAATGCAGAAGTTGCCATCTTCATCTCTTCCATTTTGATCAGGTGGGAGGGAAACCAAAAAACTCTTTACTAAACTTTTGGACAGATTTGTAATTTTCACATCAACAAAATCCCATTTTTACCCCTCACATCTGGGAGAAACAAGCAGTGCCATAATGTCCAAAACTATCATTAACATTGAAATGGGACTTATTAGTCTACAAGAAAAAAGGTAGGATTAAATAATTCATAAGACCTAAACTTAGAATTTATTGGTGTTTTACTCTAAAATATAATCAATTTTTTTTTAATAATAATTAAAATAATATCATAATTAACATTAGAATAAACATAGGATAAATTAAAAATACACCTCTTGAGCTTTACTTATAATACGGATTACCTCTTGAGGTTTGTTTATAATATGGATTGTTTCCGTTAGTTTGAAAAATTACAAATATTCCCTTGTTAAAAAATTTTATTTGATAAAATTAATTGAAAAAATAAAATTTATAACTGCTCTCTTACACAATAATAAAATTACCAGAATTATTAATTGATTTGATAATTTATTAATAAAAGTGATTATTTGTTATAAAATTAGAAATTTCAAAAGATATGAAGTAATTTCTAGAATTACATAGAACAATTTATATTTTAAAAATACCTCAAGAATGTATTTATAATTTATCATTTTAACTAATAAAAATTAAGTGTACACACATAAAACACAAAATGAAGACTAGTGTAGCATAACTTATATCTGCAATCCATCTCTTATGAGATATTTGTCACGCATTCTTTAGTTGCATTTGTACACCTAATTGAAGATACCTAAGTGAAGATCAAATTAAGGTACTATCTATCTATCTATTTATTTATCTACTATTATTATAAAAATGTAAAAAGTCAGTCATATTTTATACTTTTTTTTTCTTAATTTTATCCCTTCAAATTTATTATTTTTTCTAAAAGTCATTAATAATCCTATATAAACCAATTATCTTTTTATTTTTAAAGTTGAACACTCAAAAACAATATATCTACTTTAAAAAATCCTCACACATTAATAATTCTCTCACTTATAATCCATACACTAATTATCTTATTTTTATTTGGGGTGTCCTAAATAAGTATACTTTTTGACTTTTTATGAAATATGGGTTGGGTTTGAAATGATGTGATAAAGAGATGATGTGACTTAAATAAGATAATGTGACTTAAATAGGATAGTGATTTTTTGACTTTTTAAATTTT
>NW_021024964.1:4412333-4429368 GCF_004153795.1 Camellia sinensis
TTAGGGTTAGCCGAGCCTGCCTAGATTGCATTTTTTTGCATGTTTCATAGCTCAAGAAAGTGCAAGAAAGTGCATCTCCGATGCTCAACCATGCTTTGCCTTGCCCTCTGTTGCTGTCAATTGCAGATTCTACAGGAACACCCCGCCGACCGGTAGTGTAAAGTGCCGACCGGCAATCATTTCTCTGCCGATAGCTTCATTTTGTGCCGGTGGCCACATTCCACTGCTGGTGGCAATTCCATGCAGCCGGTGATGTCTCCCAGCATCCAAGGAAGCAGTCCTGAGGTTTTGGCAGCCTCCAGAGGAGTGAAGGAAGGAAAACAGAGGCAGCTCACGCATGGCGGCGCATTTCCCGAGGCGATTTACTGTTTTCTTAGTTTAATTAAATTTGCTTAATTAATTAGGCAATTTGTAATATTTAATTAGCTTGCGTAGTTAATTAATTTGTAATATTTATTTGGTCCCTCTGAGTGAGGGCAAATCTGTAATAAGTGTGTGTGAGTGGAGTGTATGTCTTCCAATCCCCACTTCTTTCTTCCCTTTTATTTACCTGCTTATGATGGTAGATTAAGGCATCTTTAAAATTAGCATACCTTATGCTATGCATGCGTGCATTCATGCATTTGTATTGCATACATCAGGCTCGGTACATCACGCTAACTGCATTTGTACTTCAATTCCAATTTGAATACGTGCATCGATCAATCGTATTTCACACGCCATGTTTAGGGTTAGCCGAGCCTGCCTAGATTGCATTTTTGCATGTGATGCATTAGCCATTTTTTAACATGAACTAGGACATGCATGTTTGTTAACTAGTTTATTGTTTTGGCACGGAGTACGATGTAAGTATTTATGCTTTAGCATCCCGCATGCGTGTGAGAGTTGCCATAACAGTATGCTTGCCATGCGGCTAAATGCTTATATGATAAACTATTTGAATGCCTGTGGGTGAAGGTTGGATTGTTTGGGTTGGAAAAACTCGTTGAAATCCGTGTTTTAGCCTACTTGCGAGTAGCATTCCACAATCTGCATTCATATACCAAAAATAAATAACATTAAATATCGAAGTCCATACAAATCAACTATTGTCCAAACTAAAATAATAATTCCATACAAAATATGTCATACAAAAATCAAAGCCCTCTGTATTCAAAAAAATACATTTACTACAAATCGAAATTACCATTTGGCATGGTACAAATTACCATTGTAATCTGTACCACAACAAAAGGTGATATATGTACCACGTCAAAAGTTTTCTATGGACCATAACAAAACGTCCTATATGTACGCTGACAAATGGTATATATGTACCTCAATGGTCATTATCTGTTGATGACGGACATGTGGCCTTCGACACCGAGTCAGGGTTTCCTAAATTTCCCCATTAAAAAATATTTAAGTGGCGACTCTGTATCTGGCAAAGCAGTCCATGTTTGGCACTACTATTTCAAAAATCTGTTTCTCAAAACGATTTGCCAGATTTGGACTATTTGGTTCAAGATTAAGAACCGCGACACAAAATCGCGAGTCCGAACTGTAGTAGCATAAGGCCCCCCATTCGGGGCGCGTCTACAGGGTGCTACTCGCAAGTAGGCTAAGACGTGGATTTGCCACCCTCAAGTGGGCTTAGAAAACATTACTTTGCCACTCTCAAGTGGGCTTAAAACTCGCATTTCAATGAATTGTTCCAATTCAAGCAATCCAACCTTCACCTACAGGCATTTAGGTAATTATATCATTTAAGCAAATAGCCTTATGGCAAGCATGTTGTCATGGCAATCAATAACACACATGCAGGGCTGCTAAAGCATAAACACTTACAGTGTTCTCCGAGCCAAAACAACAACTAGTTAGTAATCAATGCATGATCCTAGCTATGTTAAGATGCCTAATGCAACACATGCAAAAATGCAACCAAAATAGGCTCGGCTATTCTAAGATGGCATATGAAATAAAACTTGATAGCATACTGTTGAACACGTATTCAAGTAAATGTATTGAAATACAATGCAGTTTGTATGATGCGCCGAGCCCGGTGCATGCAAGACAGATGAATGAATGCAAACATGCAAGCATAAGGATGCTAATCAAAACATGGCCTAGAACTTACCATCGTCAGTGGTTCAGTAAAAGGGAGAAAGACGTGGGGTTGGAAGACATTCACACACTCACGCACACTTATTACAAAATTCACCCTCTCAACAGAGGGTCCGAATGAATAATACAAGCTAGCTACGCTAAGCTATTCTAACTAATCTAATAATCTAATTAAACTAATTATTACATAATCAAATTGAATATTTGCTAAGCTAAGCTAATTAAGAATTTACAACGATGAATTAAATTAGCTAACATATTAACTAATTAATTACAAATTAACGAACTATACAAAGCAGTTAAAACGGCGTTGAGAAGAGGGGCATATGCATGCTTGATCGACTTCGCTCGGAAATCTGTTGCCATGCCTCATGTTGCCTCTGTTTGTATTGTTCTACACCTCTGAAAATTATGCCAACTTATATGATGCTTTTGACCTACCTTATGGACATTCTGAGAGGTCATCGGCCAAGAGGGGTGGCCATCGGCTAGTGGATAATGGTCATCGACCAATTTTGAGACTATCGGCCAATAGTTGATAGCCGATTGGCACACTAGATAGCCGATCGACCATATCTTCCGGCAAACTTCTCCTTTTGCTACAATAGAGCACAAACAGAGGCATGGTAATGTCTTTGCAAGAAAATGTTTGTATAACCACACGCCTTATCATGTCTAAGTCTCAAAGGTGTTTAGTGCTCGGCTCTCGATCCATCAATCACGCATTTCGATGCATGATGGCCAAAGAGGCCGAATTGCACAAATCAATGTCACATGAATGCACAAAAACACATAAATGCCTTAACCTCTATCATGCTTGATCATGAGGGTCAGCGACCGAGAATTGAGGCACGCTTCATCAGTTCAAGTATGAAACATCCCTCGTTTCTCGTGTTTGGCTTAACACCCAAACCAAACTTAATGCAATGCATGTATGCCAAATACAAAGTAACATATGCAAGCAAGCAAAATGGCATGCAACAAACAAGCAACAATGCCATGGAATGCAACTAGATTGACTTAGTGACACTAATGGCATGTGAACAATGTAATACAACATGATTAACTTATCAAAGTCAAAGGCATGCCAACTTGATGCAATGCAAATTAAGCATGCAAACAAAACCAATGCAACATGAGCATGTCAACAACCATGTAAACAACAAGTATGCAAACAACATGTAATGCAAACAAGCATGCAAGATGGACTTAAACCGGATATAGACATACCTCAGCCATGCCCAAAACAGTGGCCATAACACCAAAACTAAGGCACCAAAAGGCAAAACATGCATGCACACATATTGGTCCACAAGCTAGGCAGCAAGAACACAACCCTTAGAGGCACTCAAAGGGTGACAAAAGTGGAAGTGTAACAACACCATAAGCTCTGAAATTAAGTATGGAATGATGCCAAATCAACCAAGCAAGACAAGTATGGCATGCAAGAAAGCTCAAAGCTTGAAACTGGCATAGGAACTTGTACCAAAGCCACATGAATCAAGCCCCAAAGGACCAAGGACAACCAAAACAGTCCTAGATCATGCCAAAATGAGTCTAAAACATGCATGGGCCAAAGCTAAAACAAGCCAACATTAAGGGCATAAGGCATAATGCATGCAAGGCCAATAAAGAGGATTACACTACACCTACCAAGACCAAGCATGGCATGACTTAACCAATAAAAATCACCAAACCCACTGAGATGGGATCCCAAAAGCTTAAGCAATAAGACATGCATAATGGCTCATGTTCAAGGCTTAAAACACAAACCTCCCAATGCGTGGAAAATGTGACAAATATGAGTGCATGAACACACTATATGGACTGAAATCACATATGAAATGATGCCAAATCATGAAAATGGTCTAAGCAATGCATGCTAGTGACTTGGACACTCAAAGCTAACAAGCTAGAATGCACTATGGCTATACAAAGCAATGCATGCATGACTAAAACAACATCAAATAGAGCTCAAGCATGGTAAACACATGAGGGAAAGCTTCTTTGAGTTGAGCCAAAACATGCAAGAATGATGATCCAAACACAAGATGCATGTTAAGGCAATAGAGAGGATTGCACTACAAGTGCATGGTGCATGCAAGAGGCTATCAAACCAACCTTAGACAGAGGTAGATCATGCTGAAATAAGGTCTAATACATGCTAAGATGGAGCCAAAACAACCCTAACAAGCATGTTACTTTTATGAGCCATCAATACGAGCATATAACAATAGGGAGAGGCTGACCCTCTCCTCTTTGGGACCTCAAAACACCATTTCAGTGGTGAGAAGGCCAAAACAAGGTGGTCCCAATAGCTTAAAAGGAATGCACAAGAACAAGACCAAACAAGGCCTAAAGAGGGGTAGACAACCCCCAACACAAAAGTGACCTTAAACAAACATTACAAGCATGAAAAATTAGAACTTTTTATAGTAGAAAGTTAAGCTTAAATCAGCATGCAAATAGGTCCAAAAGCTTAAACCAAAACAAGGGTTTAAAGGCTAGTTGACTCACCCTTGAAGAACACCTTCAAGAACACAACTCCAGCACTCTTTTCTGACCAAAACCAGTCCAAAAACACTAACACCAAACTCCTAAGTACCTCAGCAACAAAATGATGGTGTTCTAGTAGGTGCTAGTACAAAAGGATGAAGAAAATACACTTTTGAGCACAAACTAGGGTAAATATGGAGAGAGAGGTAAAATATAGAGAGAGAGTGATATATGTTTTGTATATCAACTTTTCAGAACCTCTGGAAAGGGAGAGGGGTCTCCCTTCTTATAGAAATTCAATTCTCAAGCTTGTGAACTAGCTTGAGTCTTGATTCAATCTCTCCATACACGTGTATAGGGGATGATATCTGTGTTTACCAGCTATCACAGCTAGCACAAAAATATCTGTAAAAGCAGGTGGAAAGGTCTCGGCCAAGAAATATGGCCGATCAACCAAAAAGAGTGCCGATCAACCAAAAAGGGTATCGATCGGCCAACAACTATGGCCGATGTCAAGAAACAAGGCCAATGGCACAAGGCCTTAGCCAATGGGTTGTAGGGATGGCCAACAAGCCACCTTCTTCCCTCAGAAGCAAAAACCACAAGTCCTTGGTCCACAACAAAGCACAAAACAAACAAGTTGAGAGATCCTAAGGCAAGGCGCGCAGCCGAGACCTTCGGAAACTCAAAATGAACACGAGCATGGATGATCATCGAGTGTTCAAACGATGACGCTCAAGTCTTGAAGACGTTCAAAATGGGGTGTCTATAGTTGCCCCTCTTTGACAGAACTCAAAAGTCATAAGATGACGAGTGAATGTCAAAGCTCAGAGACGACCCATTTTCGACAAGCCGAAGACTTAGACAAACATACAAGATAACAAAGATATGCGCCCGCAGGCAGGGGCAAGATGCAAATGACATCCACAATGTCGAACATAACTTATGATCATGCAAAGAGAGCTGTAATGAAGTATTTATGCAAAATAAATACAATAGTTTAAGCAAGTGAATAAGAAAGAACAATCCTACACATTCCAACAGAAAGGATGTAAGAAAATTATGCAATTGTCACTGCGTCTCATGCAAAGAAGACTAAAAGCGCCTACCGAGGACACCCGGAGTCTCAAACACAACATCTCTTAGCGTATCGTACGCAGGAGAGGAAAGAGCAACACTTCGCAAGGTATTACACACGAAAGGGGAAGTGAATAAATGAACACAAGAACGCATCTAAGTGTTCGAAACCGAAGACGCCCTAACGCACCACATGCGAGTGGAGAAGGGGTTGTGCACTAAAGCACGATGCACATGAAAGTGCGAGTACGTCCAAACGCGGCACGCGAGTGGAGAAAGGTTGTGCGAGAAAGCACGATGCATATGAAAGTGCGAGTACGTCCAAACGCGGCACGCGAGTGGAGAAAGGTTGCAGAACGCATGATGAACGCGAACATGCGAGTACGTCCAAACGTGGCACGCGAGTGGAGAAAGGGTGCAGAACGCGTGTGAACGCGAACATGCGGGTACGTCCAAATGCGGCACACGAGTGGAGAAAGGGTTCAGAACACGTGATGAACGCGACCATTCGGGTACGTCCAAACGCGGCACGCTAGTGGAGAAAGGGTTGCAGAACGCGTGATGAACGTGAACATGCGGTACATCCAAACGCAGCACGTGAGTGGAGAAAGGGTCCAAAGCGCTTGATGAACGCGAACATGCGAGTACGTCCAAATGCGGCACGCGAGTGAGAAAGGGTTAAGAATGCGTGATGAACGCGAACATGCGAGTACGTCCAAATACGGCATGCGAGTGGAGAAAGGGTTGCAGAACGCATGATAAACGCAAACATACGGGTACGTCCAAACGCGGCACGCGAGTGGTGAAAGGGTGCAGAACGCATGATGAACGCAAACATGCAGGTACGTCCAAACGCGGCACGCGAGTGGAGAAAGGGTTGCATAGTCAAGCTAAATCGGAACTTCGCTTAAAATAACTGTACATACAATATCGTCTGGTCACGCCAGCTTCAAATGAACCGTACATACAATATCGTGCCTGCAAAAGAAAGAAATTCAACAGGTATAACATAGTAGAAACACATGTTCAATTGTTAGATCAAGATATTATTTCAATATGAGATAAATGCATGCATATACAATGCAAGTGAGAAGGTGCATAGCAAGGCAAGTGAAAAGATGCATGACAATGCAACTAGAATGAGCATAATAATGCAAGTAAAACATGCGCGACAACGCAAGCAAATGTGCATAACAATGCGAGAAAAAGCATGTGCGGCAACGCAAGCAAAGTGCATAACAATGCGAGGAAAAGCATGCGTGACAACGTAAGCAAAGTGCATAAGAATACGAGGAAAAGCATGCGCGACAACGCAAGCAAAGTGCATAACAATGCAAGAGAGATGTGCTTGACAATGCAATCAAAACGTGCGTGACAACGCATATAGTGTGTGCATGACAATGCAAACAAAACGTGCGCGACAACGCATATAGTGTGTGCATAACAATGCGACAACAAAGAGAGACATATATTCAACACAAGCATGGTAAAGGCATGTTATTCACGATGTTGAGATGCAACTTCAAAATAAGATGAGACATGCTTAATGTAAGAGTGAAAAGGCATATAACAAATGAGTTTCTTGCAAACATGACGAAAACAACGTAACGCAAGATAATCAAAAGGATACGAAAAAGGATACACCTTGTGCATATCGAGTGCCGCACACGGAGGACATGATTTGCGGTTACCACGGGGGCCGCTCGAACTTCAAAAGCGTATTTTCTTGCACTTTCTTGAGAGATGAGGATGCCAATCAATAGAAATACCCAAGACAAGGGCATAGGAGGTGCATCGACCACAAGGGGGAGCCATCGGCCATCCATCGGCCACCAAAAGAGATCATCGGCCAAAAATTTAGCCGATTCGCCAACAATTTGGCCGATCGGCCAAAAGTGACAAATTCGGGGCAATTTTGTCCATTTGCTTCGGGTCTTTAAATATAGGGTTCCAAACCCTATTTTCTCACTTCTCCTAAGCCAAAAATCATTCCCCTCCCTCTCAAGGTCATTTTCCTCCCTTCTATCCGAGCTTTTCCCCATTTTTCGAGCGTCCCATAACTTCTGATTTGCGAAATCCTCGTTGTTTTACACACTTTGAACCAATTGAAAAGTGATTTCGGTGCCACATTCTTGATTTCCATCGCTTGGGGTTTGTTTCCCCTGAGTTTGCCTTGGTTTCCGTGCCTTCTTCTGCACTTTGACCTTTTCTCTCATTTTTCACCCCTCAAGATTGACTTTTGGTTGACTTTTGGCATTGTTGCCTACTTTCCATACCGTCGGCCATTTTTGGGCTCTTTTCGAGATGGTAGATAATATTCCACGGAGTGGGACTCCCTCAAAGATGGATACGGATCCCGAAGTCGAGCTCTTGCCGCTCAGTGTTCGATCTTTCGACCCGGCAACATACCGGCCCACGATACATGTACTGCCTCTCGATAGCATCCACCAGTTCAGGAGCTACGCGCGAGGTGCGCCATTGGCGCTCCTGCTACCCGAGCTGGAGTCGCACCTTTCTTATGCCGCCGCTGAGGTATACTCTTCCCGTTTACTTTATGCAATGTAGGTTATATGCTTCAGATAGCCAATATCACTCTGCATCTGATTAACCCAAATACATTTGTACACTGCATGCCTAGTTCATTCCAAGCGTATTGATATATGATAACTGTGTTAACTCAAACATATGCACACACACTGCATTTTTATCAATTTGGGACATGTTCAAACACTGTATTTTTGACACTGCTTCGCATATGTTTGCCTTTGAACATAGAGAGATTCCCATGCCTTCCGGTGTTATGGGAATACCATTGCATGCGACTGGTACATGGAGCTACCTGATAAGGTTCGTTACATCGTCGACGAAGCCGGCTTTGGCATTTTTTGCATGGGACCCTCACGCCTCACTGCGAGTAGGCCCCTTCTAGGCGGGCTAGTGGAGAGGTAGTGGGACACCACCGACTCCTTCCATTTTTCTACCACGAGGGAGTTGACGATGACTCCCTTCGATTTCTCCATGCTCACTGGCATCGGAGTAGGGGGTGATCCAATCCCTTTTGACACCGACATGGGCGAGTGGGATGCTGCCCAGATCTTCTTGCTCGGCGCTCATCCACCTCTCTCCCGACCGGGGTTTATGAGAGATTCATGGTTTGAGCACCAGTTCAAGACACAGATACCGACGACCTGCAAGGAGGTAAAGCGCTACGCCCGGGGGTTCCTCATGTTCTTGCTGGGCACCACTCTCTTCACTGACCGGGCGAACACGGTTGGACTCTATCTGCTGAGCGTACTGGCGGATGTGACCCGGATCCGACGCTATGATTGGGGTGGCGCAGGCCTAGCCACATTGTACGGGTACATGAGTTCCTCATCCCGCCACAGCAGGCATCTGCTAGGAGGCTATTGGCGAGCCTGGGAAGTACACTTTCCCTTTCTATTTTTACAGTCCTGCTTTACACTATCTGTACACCACACACACTGCATACACGCAATCTACTTTACACTAGCCGTATACTGCACACACCGCACAGGATACTTCATACATTGCACGATACACTGTACATTATACATTGACTTCTGCTTCATCTGTATTCTGCTTTATTGATAAACATACTCAATGTTGCCTATTTACATTCTGTAGTTATGGGTGTATGCCTACTTCCTGAGGTTTGCTCCAGAGCCGGAGGTATGCCCCTTACTATCCCATATTCTCACCGATACGACGTGAGGTACGAGCAGAGGCTGCGAGAGTCTTTCCTGTTCTTCTGCAGATACTTCGACACCATTACCACAGCTGAGGTACTTCAAACCTTATAGTTCATTTAAGCTTCGCTTCATATTGCATTTTCAATAGCAGATAACCAACTGTGTATCTTGTCATTTGCAGATCACCTGGCAGCCCTGGGTCGTGTTGCCGGACGCAGTGAGAAACCAGTACATGGGTGCTTGGGAGACTGCCCGGTTTCGGGTTTTGCTTGAGGGCCCAATCTGTAGGGCATGGTACTTTGGTGAGCGCTTCCTGTGGCAGTCCCTCGGTTTGCCCAAGCAGATAGTCCCGAGGCCACCTCCTACCCATATGAGGGCCACCGAGAGGTACACCCTGCAGGAGATGATTGATTTCACGATAGGCTGGGATGCTGACTTTTTTCGAGATGAGGGTGACTACGCTGACTTCATCCAGACTTATCTCATGCGGCCTCTGACCGGTGCTCGCCGAGCTGAGAGAGAGAGGTTTGCAGGCCCAGCAGGAGTAGGAGCACTGAGGGCGACTCAGGCCCGCGACAGGAGTGGGTCCCGGAGGCGACGGAGAGCAGAGTGGCCAGAGTTGGCTACCACCATGGCATCCCGAGGACAGGGCAGAGAGACTTATCAGATACCCATCGCTCCTCCTCCGGCTGATCATGAGCTTGTCAGAGGTCATGGCTCGACCCCGGTATGTGCTATACTTTTCATTCTGTACAGTCATTTCATTTCAATTGATATCCCGCAAAATACTAATGACTTCAACACTTTTGCAGGCTTCGATAGAGTACATTGGACAGTCTCTGGAGCTAATAGTCTCGATGATACAGATGCTACAGAGGAGCATAGACCTACTGAGCATTTACGGTATCCCGGTAAGTTCCATCAACCTCAGTCCCAAAACCTTGCATAATCTACTCCATACTGATCTAATGCATTACATTATCAACACGGCATTCGATACACTGCACTCACATACCACTCACGACACTGACACATTGTATATCATATATTGCTCACAGCATTCATACACTGTATTTGATAACATACTCAGCTTCTCATAGCATAACTGATGCATTTTCCAAATTGTTCTTTTCAGGCCCCATTCCAGATATCGGCCATAGCGGGTGCCTCAGCAGGACGTTCAGTGCCTTCCAAAGCAGCAGGGGGAGCCAATCCAGGGATGACGATACACATCCGGGGCAGACATAGGCGTACTCGTATCGAGGGTAGTTCATGGGAGCCTTCCCCAGATGATGACGAGTCTGATGTAGAGGCGGAGTCGTCCCAGGATGAGGCTGAGGATGGCTCCGGTTCAGGCTCAGACAGCGGAGCTAACGGTGGCGATCCTAGACCTTCGTCTAGGAAGAGGACGAGGATGGACTCCTGCACTTGAGGCGACTGTCGCCGTTCCAGATGCTGCTCTTCTTTTTTGCTTTACTTTTCTTTTTACTAGTAGTTTTGCACATTGTACTGCGTCAGGCATATTTTATTTTTCTTTAAAACTATGTACTTTTGCAAAATAAAATATGATGGAATGAAACAACTCTTTTGTTGAAAAAGTGTTACATTTGTACATTCTAAGCATTACATCGCATCACATTACATAACAATGTAAATGAGGTTGAACTTTGTTTTGAAAACGAGATATTCGAATTGCATTGATCAGGTAGTGAACCGACTGACAACAAAACAACTCGATAAGTGAAACAAAGAACTTGACACGCTAACCAAACGTAAATACAACTCGATAAGCAAAACAAGGACTAAAGAACACAAAATACAACTCGATAAACGAAAGTACAACAACTCGATAAACAAATTGAAGTAACACATGTGCGACTTCACAAAATCATCACCGAAAGGCATTTGAAGTGGAAAAAGTCACAAGTTCTCAACATCTCCAATACATGGACAGCCTAGAGAACAAAAGGGAAGGCCATCGGCCAAGGTAGAGGGTCAACAACCAAGAGAAATGACCGTCGGCCAACATTTCTAGCCGATCAGCTAAAAAGATGGTCGGTCGGCACCTTTTTTTTTAGCTAATCGGCCAAAAATGACAAGAGCCTCCAGAATGCTGCCACCTGTCCTCCACTTAACACCTTATTTTCTACAAAAGCCCCAGCTTCGTAGTTTCTCCATTTCAACACTGTTTTTGCACCAAACAGAAGCATTTCTTGTCCAAAATCTCACAAATTGGATTGCCAACTTGGATGGCTCGGAAAAGCTAAATTTTCAGGGCTTCGGCATCAATGCACTATTAACATTGAGTCTTACCCCGCTGCGTTTTCCGTTCCCTCATGCCGCGACGAGGTATTGGAATTCAATTATGCACGTTTTTAGCTTAGGTGGACAAGAAATGTGCCCCACTTTCGAAGACTTCCAAGCTTTGATGGAGTCCGAACGCGAGGAGGAAATTTTGCCATAATTCCGCTTCGGCCACATCCAAGCCTTAGGACGGATGTGTGGGCTCACTATGCATGACGCTCGATCTTTAATCCGCGATGGAGAATTGGACATCCCCTGCTTGGTTTATCGGTTTTCTGATGCCGGCGACCGCGGCTGTCACGACCCCAAACCGCCCCTAGTAGTTTGGTGCCGTGATGGCCAGTAATCCATGATTACCGAAGGCCAACTTCCAAAATTCACACACAATCAGAGTATATATATAGGGGGCTCACAAATGTGGAAGCAATAATTCAAAGTACAAGTGGTCCATAAGAGCCGTGCATAAGTCAAATGGACTGGCATACATCTTTACATAGCTTTTAAAACTTGAATACAAATAAAATAATCATACAAAAATACATGTTACATCTTGATAAAAGGCTTCTCGAGCCGACATGTTCAAAATACATAGATTTCAGGATCGCCGACGTAAACAATACACTTGAGTTACAAATCATAGAACATAATCTTTGGTATTGCCGGCATCCTTACAGCCGACCTAACATGCATACAAAACACACATCTCGGCGAAGCCGACTTCTTGCTTGTTACCTACATATACATAGGGAGGGTGAGCTTGGATACTCAGTGAATGGTATAAGTAATAAAGTGGTTAAATGAATGATACCCGAGATCCTTTCAAAACAATACATAGTATATCATCAAAACCATAAATAACATAACTTAGCTGGCTTGAAATAAAACATCATCTGAATCTTGTTCTTTCAAAACTTACTTACTTACTTAACATGCGTCAAATCTTAAAACAGGGGGTGATGACATTCCGGGCAAACCAAAAACATGATATTATGTTTTATCGCGAAATTATAATTTCTCCACAACCTGTCTATATACAATGCAACCTGTAATACGTAAAAACAAAATGATACATACTATCAATCATTCCACAATCTGCATTCATATACCAAAAATAAATAACATTAAATATCGAAGTCCATACAAATCAACTATTGTCCAAACTAAAATAATAATTCCATACAAAATATGTCATACAAAAATCAAAGCCCTCTGTATTCAAAAAAATACATTTACTACAAATCGAAATTACCATTTGGCATGGTACAAATTACCATTGTAATCTGTACCACAACAAAAGGTGATATATGTACCACGACAAAAGTTTTCTATGGACCATAACAAAACGTCCTATATGTACGCTGACAAATGGTATATATGTACCTCAATGGTCATTATCTGTTGATTGCCAAAAGTTTTCTGTATCAGTAATAATGAACTACACAAAAGCTGAAGATTACAAAAGTATTATATTAGTTCTACACAAAGGTGAAAATTCTTCTCCATACACCAATATGGATTATCCACAAGTCCATGCAACAAAACCATCTACAAAGAAAAACAAAAAATGAAACATTAGAATTGGTTACAAAATATTAATTCAGTCAGCCATATGGATGATGTTCTAACATGCATCTAAGGTAGAACAATCAAGAAATGTCTTCTTGGAAATAAAAGAAAGTATATATATATATATATATATATATGTATCATGCAATATTTATTCCAACCAACAGCACAAACAATGTAATATGTAATTTCTTCGTCCTACAAATATATAAAGACAATTATTAGAATATGTAGATGTTATTTTAATAAAGTTGTTGCTTTTTTAACTAAGTGTTGCAAGTTTTTCGACTAAGTGTAAGACGTATTCAGGGGCTGTTATGAATTTTCGCCCCCGGAAAGCCCTTTTTTGAGTAAGCTTAGGGCTTATTCGGCTCCAACTCCAAACCTATGGGTCCGAATTACGTTCCATCAATTCTCACAAGTCCTATTTGTCATGGGGGAATTGTCCATGCGAGCCACACGGTGGTTCGGGGGCTGTTTTGATTTTTCACCCCCGAAACGCCCTTTTTCGATTAAGTTTAGGGCGTATTCAGCTCTAACCCCCAACCGACGGGTCCGAATTACGTTCCATCAATTCTCACAAGTATAATTTTTTATGGCGAAGCTATCCACGTGAGCCACACGGTCGTTTGGGGGCTGTTTTGATTTTTCGCCCCCGAAACGCCCTTTTTTCAACTAAGTTTAGGGGGTATTCAGCTCAAACTCCTAACCTACGGATCTGAATTATGTTATGTCAATTCTCACAAGTCTTATTTGTCATGGGGGAACTTTTCGTGTGAGCCACACAGTGGTTCGAGGGCTGTTTTCATTTTTCACCGCCGAAACGACCTTTTTCGACTAAGTTTAGGGCATATTTGGCTCTAACTCCCAACCTACAGGTAGGAATTACCTTCTGTCAATTCTCACAAGTCCTATTTGTCATGGCGAAGCTATCCGTGTGAGAAACATGGTCATTCGGGGGCTGTTTTGATTATTCGCTCCAGAAATGCCCTTTTCGACTAAGTTTAGGGCGTATACGGCTCTAACTCCCAACCTACGAGTCTGAAATACGTTCCGTCAATTCTCACAAGTCCTATTTATCATGGGGGAACTGTCCGTGTGAGCCACACGGTCGTTCGGGGGCCGTTTTGATTTTTCACCCCCGAAACGCCTTTTTTCGACTAAGTTTAGAGCATATTCGGCTCTAACTCCCAACTTACGGGTCCGAATTACGTTCCGTCAATTCTCACAAGTCCTAATTGTCATGGCGAAGCTATCTGTGCGAGCCACATGGTCGTTTGGGGGCTGTTTTGATTTTGCGTCCCCAAAATGCCCTTTCTCGACTAAGTTTAGGGGGTATTTGGCTAAAACTCCCAACCTATGGGTCCGAATTACGTTCCGTCAATTCTCATATGTGCTATTTGTCATGGGGGACTTTCCATGCGAGCAACACGGTGGTTCGCGGGCTGTTTTGATTTTTCGCCCCCGAAACGCCCTTTTTCGACTAAGTTTAGGGCGTATTCGGCTCTAACTCCCAACCTACGGGTCCGAATTACGTTCTGTCAGTTCTCGCAAGGCCTATTTGTCATGGCGAAGCTATTTGTGTGAGCCACATGGTCGTTTGGGGGCTGTTTTGAACTTTCACCCCCGAAACACCCTTTTTCGACTAAGTTTAGGAGGTATTCGGCTCAAACTCCCAACCTACGGGTCCGAATTACGTTCCGTCTATTTTCAAAAGTCTTATTTATCATGGTGAAGTTATCCGTGTGAGCCACACAGTTGTTCAGGGACTGTTTTGAATTTTTTCCCACAAAATGCCATTTTTCGACTAAGTTTTGGACGTATTCGGCTCTAAATCCCAACCTATAGGTTCGAATTACGTTCCGTCAATTCTCACAAGTCCTATTTGTCATGGCAAAGCTATCTGTGTGAGACACGGTCGTTCGGGGCCTGTTTTTATTTTTCGCCCCCGAAACGCACTTTTTCAACTAAGTTTAGAGCATATTCGGCTCTAAGTCAACCTACGGGCCCAAATTATGTTCCGTTAATTCTCACAAGTCCTAATTGTCATGACGAAGCTATCCTTGGGAGCCACATGGTCATTCAGGGGCTGTCTTGATTTTTCGCCCCCGGAATGCTCTTTTAGACTAAGTTTAGGGGGTATTCCGCTCAAACTCCCAACCTACGGTTCGAATTACGTTCCGTCAATTCTTATAAGTGCTATTTGTCATAGGGGAAGTGTCCGTGTGAGCCACACGGTGGTTCGGGGGCTGTTTTGATTTTTTGCCCCCGAAATGCCATTTTTCAACTAAGTTTAGGGCATATTCAGCTCAAACTCCCAACCTACGGCTCCGAATACGTTCAGTCAATTCTCAAAAGTCCTATTTGTCATGGCAAAGCTATCTGTGTGAGCCACGCGGTCGATCGGTGGCGGTTTTGATTATTTGCCCCCGAAATGTCCTTTTTCGACTAAGTTTAGGGCGTATTTGGCTCTAACTCCCAACCTACGGATCCGAATAGCGTTCCGTCAATTCTCACAAGTCCTATTTGTCAGAGGAGATGTAACAACCCTCATTTTTACTTAGACATGCTTGCATACATTTATGTGTGATCTTGTTTTGATATGTGCATTTGCAAATCTTGTCTTGTTTTGCCCAAATGTTGCTCACATGCTTTGTTCTTGCCTGGTGTATTGCCGAGGTTATCTTGAGCCTAGACCCCGTGGAACCTTTCCACACTTAGAACTATCTTGGAACCCTATCGGTTGACCTCCATCTCTACCCTGGCATATTGGCCGAGATGTCACCATCCAGGCCGAGGTGCGCATCGCCTAGGCCGAGATGTGCATCATCTAGGCCGAGATGTTAATATCTAGGCGTTCTAGATCCGTGATCCTTGCATTAGTGATTTTGTTCCTGGAATGGTATGACCTAGACCGAGACGTGGCACATCTAGGCCAAGGTGTGGCACAGTTTCGTCAAGTGTTGTCCTTCCAAGCCGATGTCCTTGCCCCTTGATTGCCGGAGTCATGTTGTTAGCCGATGTCGTTACTTGCTGGTGTGTTCTTGACGTCTAGCTTGTTGAATATACTTTGCCTTGGTCTTGTCTTGTCAAGTCAGCCACCTTTTTTAGTAGAGCCAACTAGCCGATGCCACGTGTCCCAGCAGAGGGATTAAGTCAGTGACTGTCGGGAGAAACACATCATTTTGTATCAAATCTTGCCTTTTAGAGAGAGAAACTCTAGGAAGAAGAAGGAGAAGTTAGAGCAAGAGAGAGCGAATTTCCAAGCTTGATCGTTGGAGCTTGAACCGTTAGATTCGAGTTTTGAGGTTAGAATCTTAACCTACTCTTGTTGTCCTTATTGATCATCTAGCTGCATTGCACGATCAAACCTGTTCTGCACGTCATACATTGATTTAAAATTGGTTTTAGAAAGAGAAAATGGTTTTCATGTGTTCTTGAAGAAGAGCCTCGTTTGATCCGAAAGTTTGCATTAAGGCTCATGTCTTTGTGTTTGTTTTGATAAGATCCTTGAGTATGGGTACCCAGGTCCATGTTTTTGAATTCATAGCATGAAATCTCAGCTTTTGTAATAGCAAGGTTTGATCTTTGCATTCATCTTCCTCATGCTCATGTTCTTCATGTTCTTCATGCTCATGCTCTTCATGTTTATCAAGAGGGAGACCTAGATTTTCCCGACTTTGCTTTTGAATGTGGCCATCGAGGCCACACCTCGGCAAGGAGGTGTGGGACCTCAGCCTAGACCTGGTAGTTGCCGAGCATGTTTTTCCAAAGATAAG
>NW_021024965.1:14338-41846 GCF_004153795.1 Camellia sinensis
GGCTTTTTGGCTTTTTGGCTTTTTTGACTTTTTTGTGAGAGAAAAATGTAATGATTATAGGTTGAATGTGATGTTTTGTTTGTTATGGCTAAAATAGCCTATTTTATTTTTTGTGGCTAAAATAATCAAAAAAAACCTGAAAAAACCCTCGCCAAACACAGGCTAAATTCAACTCGCAAAAATTGTGTGCCTAAGCTGAAAATGAGCTAGATATGTTGGATATCTAAAGGACACCATGGCCATGCTGATGATGCTCACAACACAAGCAATGTAACAGAGACGACAAACAATGAACCATAAAAGCTTGGGACATGTACTACATAAATCTTGTCAAAGCCTGTTGAAGCTGAAGCAAATCCATGGCCAATCCATCATACTCGGCATCTACAATCACCACCAACACTTCACCTGCAAATTGCTCAACTCCTACTTAAAACTAGGCCAACCACTCCTAGCCCACACTGTCTTCTCTCACATTCAAAATCCAGACGTTGTGTCCTTGACTTGCCTCATCTCCATCTACCTCCACCTTCAACTTCCCACCAATGCCTTCTCTGTCTTCTCCCATTTGGTCCTCTCTGGTCTCAAACCTGATGGCTTTTCCATGGTCGCTGCTCTCTCCGCTTGTGGCCGTATGGGAGACCTCAACAGTGGCAAGATAGTTCATGCCATGGCCTTCAGGTTTGAATTCTGGGGTGGGTCTGAACCACCCATTTTGGGTAATGCCCTGATCGACATGTACAGCCGAAACAAGCGAATTCAATCAGCTCAAACGGTGTTTGAAGCAATGGAAATCAAAGATGTTGCTTCTTGGACCAGCCTGCTTAGTGGTTATGTCAAGTGCAACGATCTTGAACATGCTCGCCACTTGTTTGATATAATGCCGCATAGGAATGTTATTTCTTGGACTGCTATGATTGTGGGCTACGTCAATGGGGACTCCCCAATTCGGGCACTGGAATTGTTTCGGGAGATGATGAGAGCAGATGGCGAAGAAGATTACCCAACTGCTGTTACAATTGTTGCTGTCCTCTCGGGTTGTGCTGATATTGGAGCTTTTGATCTTGGCATGTCAATACATGGTTACGTGAACAAAACCAATCTGATTGTGGATGTGGTGGTGAATAATGCTCTTGTAGATTTGTATTCCAAGAGTGGAAGCCTTGATTTGGCAAACGTGAGCTAGCTGGCGGGTGTGTGCCGGAAACCTCTCCGATGCCTAAGTCAGAAAACTTGACAAATAGACAAAGCTCTAAGTTCTCAGAAAGATTGTGTTCAATTACCTCCTCCAAGGTGATGCTTGTGAGCTTTTATAAGTTTCCCGTGGCACAATCCTAGTAGGACTTGTATTTCTCCATGCAGAGTCCTCCTAGGATTCATACTCCTAAGGATAATGCTTATCCTTTTACACCCTCCCCCACTGCTTAAACCAAGTGGGATGGTTTTCTTCATGGCCGAATCACCATTTGACCGAAGTAACACTGGCTATGCTGAGCCACAGAGAAGACCGAACTATCCTTAGCTCGGTTTTCTCCTCCAACTCCTTATTTCGGCTTTCCCCCATTCAACCATGATGCGCTTAGACCAAGCTTCTGAGTAGCAAGCTCTGGCCGATCTAACCACAATACACCGCAACCGGATTAACTCCGAGACCGGACTAACTCTAGTTATGAACTAACCGTGAGGCCGGACTAACATCAAGTTACCTCCAGACCGGAGTAGCTTTATACCATCTAGGGCCGAAGCAATTACACCTCTCCTAAACCGGAGTAACTATACTTCTCCTGGGCCGGAGTAACTATGCTTCTTCTGGACCGGAATATCATTGCGGCCTTTTATTGAGTCCTTCACACTTTGGGCCATAAAGTCCATCTCACAGCTCGGTCCAATTTCTCCAAAAATTACCCTCTCATTTATGTTTGTGTGAATTGAGTTCACGATGAATACCTGCGCGCCTGATGAAGGATTCATGTTGAAGATTTTCATCATCGGCCTTGTAAAGTTATCTTCTGAAACTTGTAAGAGTAAGAGTAGCCTTGTATACATATTTTGACACCAAAACTTTCTTGATTTTGCAAAGAGAGCACAGAGAGTGCGAGAGTCATTAGACACACCAAGCCTGCTAATTTTCTAGTGTTACAATACTGCTTTTCAAAAAATTCGTAAACCCCATTCACACAAACATGAACTACTGATTTTGGTTCGATGAATGAAAATGGCATAATAAGAGGACAACGGTACACGCAGGGAGTTGGGACACCACCACACCACACCACACCACGCCACACCGGGACCAAGATACCAACCCAGCCCGTCTACGCGCTTTCTTTCGTCATTATAAATTTTCAATAATCAACTTTCCCTTTCAAAAACCAACTTTCCCTTTCAATAATCAACTTTGTTCTCAAATTCCAATGGTCTGATTTGGCGACACCACCACCTTTTATTTAGAATAATGTTTTAGAACACTAAATTGGGAGCTCTAGAGCATCACTAATGATGTGGCACAGTAACCCCCACCAAAGTGATGTGATGTTTTGGCTTGAGTTTGTTTTTTTTTTTTTTTTAAATTTTTTAAAAATTTTTAGGTAATTTTTTTTTTTTCGTCGTGGGATGAATCACCACTCTTTTATTTAAAAAAGAGGTTTTTGCTGACTTCATTTTCGTCTCGTTTGAAGACAAGAAATTTTAGTAGTTTTAAATTATTTTTTTTTGGGTTAAAATATAAGATAAATAAAATTAATATGTTTGAAATAATATTTTGATTTTTTTTTTAAAAATATATAAAAAGTAAAGAGAAAATAAATTTTTTTATTTTTTTAAATATAAGTTATTGATTTTTTAACTTTTTAAATGACTTTTTAACTTTTAAATTAAAAATTAATATTCAGGGCATACATCACATTAATCTTTAAATGGAAATTTATTAGAAAATATTTTTTCAAGTGTTTGTATCCCAATTAGTCCATAAGATATTCTTATATTCTAAGAGGTCTTATTATTTGGACATTTGATCTATCAAATCCTAATTCTCGTACTTAAGGTGGGCATTTCTGCCCTTACAAATATTTTTTGAACAATTAGTAATTTGGTGATGTGAATATTTGCATTTTATAATATGAATATTTACGTTGACATGTTAATATTCATATTGATGGTGTGAATATTCACGTCACGGGACATTCACACTGTAAATGTGAATATTATTAGGGGTATTTTGGTAACTATGTCACCCATAGGACTTATTGAAATATAAGAAAATAATGTGGACTAAATAAAACAGAAGTAGATGAAAAGAGATTTATGAAAAAGTGCCCCATCTTTAAATTTATACAATACATTTTACTTTTAGAATATTCAAAATAATTTTGAAATATTTACCAATGAGTCTCATCTCACAAATAAGTACTCCAATTAGTTTCAAATTTTTTCTATTGATCTGTTAAATTCTATTAGTGGAGAATTTCTTTCAATGTGGTCATATTTTCAATTTTGGTAGTACTAGTGTTTCACTTGTGCTATGCACGAGTTATGTTTATAATTATTTGTATATATGTGAATTGTGATTTTTAATTTTTTTTTTTTTTTGCACACAAAAAAAGAAATATAACAAATGTAACATATCTTCAATCAATTTTTTATGTTTGCTTTTATTCAAAATTTAAAAGTAATGTATGGGCAAAATTTATAAGTAAATTAAGGAAAAATTTATTCCTAACGACATTTTTTACTTTTATATAAATACTTTAAAAAATAAACCTGAAAAATCTAGTCAATATAATATTATGCATTAAGTAAAACAATATGATTAGCAATTATACTTACATAAATTTACTATAGTTTTAATTTTAAATTAAAAGAAAAATATTTTAAAAGCATTTTATTTAGCTAGTACCAAATAGAATTTTCTTAGCAAAAAAAAAAAAGTTATAAAATTTTGTTGCAAATTTTCAAATGTCTATTGTTAAACATTTTATTCTACTTGATTTACTTGCTTGCTTTGGGAGTTTTGATCTCTGATCTTTGCTTCACATTCATTGTATTATTTTATTTATTTTTTTATTCTTACTTGATTTCCGCATAATACTTCTTTCATAGTGCATCTCCGAATGTATTAATGAAAACATCATACACTTAAAATGCACAAAATTACAATATATAGGGAGAAAAAAAGAGAGTAAATAATTGCCCAAAACTATAACTACTTTAAGAAAAATAAAAAATAAAGTATGGAAGAAGTCAAAAAGGCTTGAAAAATTTAGCCAAAACCCCTCCCTTGGACCCTTATTTAGTGAAAATGACAACTCAATTTATTTTGCTTCATAAACCTCTTAAGGAGAAAACACATAATTGAGCAACAACAAAGTAAAATATCTTCTTTTTTTTTTTTGACAATATTGTCAAAGTAACATATTATTGTAAACAACAGTAACATGTTACTATTGGACAAAATAACATGTTATTGTGAGACATAATAACATATTAATGTCAAGCAGTACACTTTACTGTTTACATCAATTTAACAGTAATGTATATTTTTTTAAAGAATTTATAGTCAATATGGATCTTATTTGATAGATCTTGATAAGAGAATTCTAAAAATAATAATTTTATTACAAACTGATATTTACATCAAAAATTATATTATATGAAAGTTTAATATTTTAATAATAATCATGTGTTACACTTTTCAAGAATTTTTTTTATACTCATCCTTAATACATTAAACTTTTATTATGATGGAATTTTGACCACATCTCCCAAAAGGCTTGGGGGTTAGAAGAAATTAATAAATGTTGAGATTTTTTATTTTTTTAAATCAAAAAATTAGAAAATTAAGATTGAAATATTACAAGATTTGGGTTAACAATTCTTTTTTCTTTATATAATATATATACAGATTTTGGTCAAAGATTATACGATTTTATCAATATGACAGATATAATGTAACACTTTAATGTAACAAGTATTAACGTGACAACGTGGCATAAATCGTTGAGATAGTACTCTGCATTTCTCTCTCACACTGGAGATGGTGTAAATCGTGTCATCATTCGCCGCCGCGACAGCATTCACGACGTCGTTGTGAGCTTTAATCGACCGCAGACATCGAAGATCGTTGAAGGGTTAGGGTTGCGAACTCCCTTAAGAAGTTGATGTAAGAGAGAGAAGAAAATTTAATCGCATTCTCTCCCTATACTTCTCTTCTTCAAAATTCCTTCCCAAATTCAAGACTAGAGGTCTCATTATATAGCCAATGTAAGTGGGCAATGGTGGAAGACAAAGTGGAGGATAAAGTGGAAGACAGTGGAGCATTTTTTTTTGGAAGATAATGGAGTTAATAGGGGGTAATGTATAATGAAGGTGAATGATGAATGGTGATGGTTGTGTGTGATTATGAAAGTAGATGATGAGTTAAGATGGTGGGATGTGATTATGAAAGTAGATGGTGAATGGAGATAGTGTGATGTGATTATGAAAGTAGATGGTGAGTGGGGATTGTGGGGTGTAATTATGAAAATGGATGGTGAGTGGGGATGGTGGGGTGTAATTATGAAAGTGGATGATGAGTGGAGATGGTGAGGTGTAATTATGAAAGTGGATGATGAGTGAGGATGGTAGGGTGTGATTATGAAGCAGTCAAATATTATTTGGGGAGAAATATGACACAATGTGATGCTTTGGCAAAATGGTTAAGGTTTTGTATGTGGAGTCCTAGGTTAGGAGTTCAAACCCCCTTCTAAGCATTCCTCAAATTCATTTTGGGTAAAGACACGTCAGCGCCACATCATCAGCAAGGACCAATTCAATCATGCCACGTCAGCAGGACTGCCATGTCAGCGTTGCAGTTAGCATTGATGGAATATTCTATATATGGACGGAATATTTCCTAACTTAACAGAATATTTCCTCACATAAAAGAATATTCCCTAAGTTTTGAAAATTACAATATGGCCTAGAAGTTTCAAATAATTGTGTTGTAAGCCAAGTTTTGAGAGAATTTTTTAGTGAGGCCCCTAGAAGTGCGGCGAAAGTTGATTCTGGCTAAACGAACCATTCTGGACGCAATCGTGAGGTCAAAATATTCCTTTGGAAAGGTAATTTGTGGCTGTTTAGGTTTGGAAACAAGGCTCAAATTCTAAGTTTTCTTATTGAGGATTCTGTGAGAAACACATTTTGATTGTCATCATCGGGTAATCAAAAGAAAGCGCTCAAGTCTTAGGGCCGGTCAAAATGGGGTGTCTACAATAACCAAAGATGTCTTGGTTTGGAACCTTAGGTATGAGGGGGGAAGGCCATTAATTGAGCACCATCACTCATCCGATCAAAAAATCAACCTCTACTAAATCATGATATGAATTTTATTGACTTTGTATGTTCATATTTCAATTATTTAATACATGCTAAAATTATTATATGAAACAATCAAGTGTAGATTGCGTCATTCATTTTGGAACATTTGATTTCATGTATTTTTGAAAAAGTTTTGAATAATGTACAACTCAAAAGAAAATGAGTTCACAAACATGAAAATTGATATTATTCCAAATTGAACAACACAACCTCCATCCACTGGCATTCATAGAGATATATCACTTAAACAGGTAGTCGCATGGTAGGATGCTTAGACATAGTAAGAAAAATACTCACAAGAGGGATGCTAAAGTATAAACACTTACATAGTATTTACTGGCCTCCTGCGGAAAGCTGCAAAAAAGAGTTAGGGAAATATGCATGATCCTAGATACAAAATTCTAATGCAATACATATACAAAAATGCAATTAAAAATCCAGCTACTAATTCGTGACATGTGAATCATTTCAACACATAGGGTAGTACATAAAATCACATAGAAATTGATTAAACCCACAGATGCAAATGAGCCGAATTTAAATGCATAAAGTATGGATGCAAAGCATGAGTATAATGAAAAAGAAAATATGATATTATTTACAGCTATAGAAAGTGAGTAAATAAAAAGGATAGAAAAAAAGTAGAGAATGAACATTATTACAACAAGCTAAATCTGACAAAACATAGAAACAATTTATTTACAATATCTAAGGATAGGTGGCTCAGCTAACCATTTCTAATAAGCTAAATCAAATATGTAAAATAAGAAACAAAATTTAAAATAAAGAGACTACATCTGGTGGCTTAGCCAACCATTTTTAACAAGCTAAATCACATATTTAAAATAAGAAACAAAACTCATAATAAAGAAACTACATCAGGTGGCTCAACTAATCATTTCTAACAAGCTATATCACATATTTAAAATAAGAAACAAAATTCAAAATAAAGAAACTATATTAGGTGGCTCAGCCAACCATTTCTAATAAACTATATCACATATTTAAAGAAAAGAGAAATAGAAATAAAATAAATGAGAAAATTGCAAAAACTCACATTTGGAGAAAAAGATGAATTTTTTGATTACCAAACTCTCTTCATAATACCCTCACGGTTATGGAGTATGCTTTGAAATCTCATTGAGAAGTTTCAAGTTTAAGATTTAATAAAATTTTGGGTGGTATATATCAATGGACGGAAAGGTTGATTGAAAGCTTTGGTTGAAAAGGCTCTCTTACTCTCAAAATAACTCAAGATTTTTGAAAATCAATCTCACCCTCAAGATATTTTGAAACAAAAATTCTTTTGAAACAAAATTCTTTTTTTCAAATTTTCTCTCTTTTTCCTTTAGAAACAAAATTTTCTCCTTTTTTCCTTTTGAAGCTAAATTTTATTTTCCAAAATTTTTCTCTCCCCAAGACTTTTGAAACAAAATTTTGTTTTCTAAAATTTTCTCCCTCTCTCCAAACAACAAAATGAGGGATGTTTATAGAATTGAAAATCACCGAAAACACATGGCTAGCTATGTGGTATTTTTAAAAATATATGAGTTGCCATGTGGTATCTCAAAACCATGTGGCTTGCCATGTGTTTTCAAAAACATGTGGCTAGTCATGCGGTATGGGAGTCAATTTTTTCAAAATTGCTAAATTTTTTGAATAAGAAAAAATTTGAAAAAAGGTTTTGAATAAGTCTAAAATAATTTGGCCAAAATGGGTGTAATATTGAAATTAAAGCTTAAACCTAATTTTTCTACTGAGAAATTCATAAAATAATTTCAATTTTCATCATCGGGTGTTCGGAAGAAAACACCCAAATCTTTAGGCCGGTCAAAATGGGGTGTCTATAGTCAACCAAAAAAGCATATGTGATACATAATTAAATTTAAATATCACCACATGAAACATAATCAAACATTTTATTAATCTTAACTAAAATACTCTAGTACAATTTTTCTTTTATTTTTTTATCCCTCATAAATAATTTATATATAGCTGACCCGATTTAATAAGAGTTAAGATTTGATTTAGTTTGATTTGATATAAATAATCTATACGGCTTGGTTTGGGGTATACTAAATAATACAAAAAAGTCAAAAAGTCACTATCCTATTTAAGTCACATCATCTTATTTAAATCACATCACCTCTCTAACACATCACATCAAACCCAACCCATATAAGCCAATAAGTCAAAAAGTATACTTTTTTAGAACATCCCAAACCATAATATATTTATTGTTTAATTTCTACATATTATTCAAATTTAAAATCAAATTAAATAAAAAATTAGTGAAAGATTAGACATCGTGTCAGAGAGTGCGCACACTAACCAACTATTTTAATTCAACGGTAGGTAATGAGTCATTTTCCAAAGTCTTCCCTCATTTGTCTTTGCACAATTGTTATGAAACCTTTATTCTGATATACATCTCAACTTGGGTCATTTAGTTCTTGGCAAAACACTATTTGCAATTTTGAGAGCTTTCCTTGAATTGAATCCAGATATCAAGTCAACATGGCATCGTTTCTACCATTTGTGCTTCAGAATCTCAACTCCTTGATCCAAAAGGAGGTGGGCTTGCTTTGGGGTGTTGACAAGGAGATGAAAAAGCTTTCAAGCACTCTCACCACCATCCAGGCTGTCCTGGAAGATGCAGAACAAAAACAATTCCAAGACAAAGCAATACAAAATTGGTTGAGAAAACTCAATGATGCAGCCCATGAAGTAGAAGACATCTTGGATGACTGCAAAACCGAAGCCCTCCAATACGAATCAAAAAGGCTGAGTTCTAGTTCTCTAAAGAAGGTAATAAGCACTTCCTTATTGACTTATCCCGTTGAGAACATTCTGTTCCGTCACAAGATAGGGAATAGGATGAAAGATACCTTAGAGAACTTAAATGCAATTGCTGAAGAGCGGATGAAGTTTCATTTACGTGAGGTGGTTGTGGAGAAGCGAGTTGAATTGGCTGACAGACGTGAAACCAGCTCTGCTCTAACTCAACCACAACTGTATGGAAGAGAAGAAGATAAAGAAAAAATTGTCAAAATGTTGATTGAGAATATAAGTGATTGCCAGGATGTTTCTGTCTACCCTATAATTGGCATGGGGGGGCTAGGAAAGACCACGCTTGCCCAAATGGTCTTCAACGATGAGAGGGTAGAGTGCCACTTTGAGCCTAAAATTTGGGTTTATGTTTCTCAGGATTTTGATGTGAAAAGGGTGATAAAAGCAATAATCGAATCCGTATCTAAGGGAACCTGTGAAGCCTCAAACCTAGATTCTTTGCAGAACAAGCTTCGAGAGATGCTAAATGGAAAAAGATATTTGCTTGTATTAGATGATGTGTGGGATGAAGATCGAGACAACTGGGATCAGCTAAAGTATTTTCTAGCATGTGGATCAAAAGGTGCTTCCATTATCGTTACTACTCGTGTTGCAAAGGTAGCATCAATCATGGGAACTGTTCCAGCACATCACTTGTCATTTTTAACTGAAGAAGATTGCTGGTTGTTGTTCAAACAACGGGCATTTGGACACGGGAATGAAGAGCATCCAAACCTTGTGGCCATTGGGAAGGAGATAGTGAAGAAGTGTGGGGGTGTGCCTTTAGCTGCAAAGGCCCTTGGAGGGCTAATGCGCTTCAAAAGTGAGGAAACAGATTGGCATTTTGTTAAAGAAAGTGAAATTTGGAACTTACCCCAAGACAAAAATTCCATCTTGCCTCTCTTGAGATTAAGTTACTATAACCTTCCGTTGGAATTGAGACGGTGTTTTGCTTACTGTGCCATTTTTCTGAAAGGTTCTAAAATTGAGAAGGAAAAACTTATTCATCTTTGGATGGCTAATGGCTTTATTTCATCCAACGGAAAATCGGAGTTAGAAGATGTTGGTAATGGTATATGGAATGAGTTATATTGGAGATCTTTTTTCCAAGACGTGGACAAAGATCCATCTGGCAACATTATTTTCAAAATTCATGATCTTATGCACGATCTTGCCCAATCCGTTATGGAAGATGAATGTCATACGATGGAGGCTGAAAGCTCAAAGAATGTATCAGCGCAAAGAATTCATCATGTTACACTGGTTGCTAACTTTGTCCGCGTAGGTGGCTTTCCTAAAGCATTATATAGAGTTGAATCCTTACATACAATTCTTCTACAATATAGACAGCCAAAAACTAGCTCTCGTGGTTTTTTTCCTTTTTCTTGTGACTTCACAAATTTTGGTTCGTTACGAGTGTTCGATGCATTTCACACCAATATGCGGCAGTTGTCATCTTCAATTGGTAAGTTAAAACATTTAGGGTACTTGAACCTTTCTGAAACTCTCATTCGTACGCTACCAAAGTCAATTTGTAGCCTTCACAATTTGCAGACATTAAACCTGAATGAGTGTTATAAGCTTCAGAGGCTGCCCAAGAACATGAAATCCCTAAGAAGCCTCCGACATCTTTTTTTGAAAGATTGCTACAAAATACAGGACATGCCTCCAAAGCTTGGGCATTTAACTCTCCTGAGGACATTAAGCTTATTTGTCGTGGGTAAGAGTAGAGGTCATCAGGTAGTTGAATTGCAATGCTTACATCTTGGAGGAGAACTGTGTATCCGTCACCTTGAGAGAGTGGGAAACTCAACGGATGCCAAAGAAGCCAATTTGGTCGGAAAACAGAACCTCCGAGTATTGAAGTTATCATGGGGACATAACAGTGAATCAGAATCACAAGCAAATGTTGAACAACTACTTGAATCCCTGGAACCTCACCCAAATGTTGAAGAGTTGTTCATAGACAATTACAGAGGTGCCCACTTCCCACTTTGGATGAGGGATTCAATTCTTAAAAACATAGTTTCTATTGAGCTACATAGCTGCAGAAACTGTTTAGAACTTCCAGCATTTGGACAGTTGCCTTTCCTGCGACGGCTTCAGATTTCCGAAATGGATTATGTGGAGTACATTGACAATTACTTCCCTGGCGGAAGCCCAGTTAGAGGATTTCCGGCTTTGGAAGTACTCCGTATTTCTAAGTTGCCGAATTTGGTAGGGTTGTCAAGGGAGGAAGGAAGAGAGCTACTCCCTTGTCTTCAGCAGATATACATCCGCGATTGCCCAAAATTGACCTTGCCGTGTCTTTCATCACCAAAACACTTGGATGTCTGGAGTTCCGACGTGGTTCTAAGTTCAATCTCAAATCTTAAGAATCTCACTACCCTTTCAGTTGACCTTGCCGTGTCTTTCATCATGTAACTGTTCTTGAATCTCTAGAAATTGAAAGGTTTAGCAACCTTAAAGTGCTACCTACAAACTTGGAAAGCCTTGTCTCTTTGAAGTCATTGAGAATCTGGTGGTGTGATGAGATTGAGTCTTTGCCAGATCATGGGCTACGAAGCCTAAAGTCTCTCCAACGTCTGAAGATTGACTTCTGCAATAATTTGAGTTCTTTATCTGAGAGTTTGGGACACCTCCCTGCCTTGGAGAAATTGTATGTTGAGAACTGTCCCAAGCTCGTGACTTTGCCGGACAGCATTAAACATCTTGTTTCTCTTCGACACCTACATATTCGTGGTAGTGAGTTGAAGACTTTGCCTAAAGCATTGAAACATGTCCCTGCACTTCAATCTCTATCTATTTCTATGTATACAGAGCTCACATCACTGCCTGAATGGTTGGGAAACCTTACGTCACTTCAATCGTTGTACATCAGTTACTGTCCCAAGATTCCATCACTTCCACATGGCTTTCAAAGGCTAACCAACCTCCAAACTTTGAGCATTCATGCATGCAGTTCTGAATTGGTAAGGCGATGTCAAAAGGAAAAGGGGGAGGATTGGTATAAGATAGCACATATTCCAAAAATCCAGCTGTAAGTGCTTGTTTATTGTTTATTGTTTATTGTTTATTGTTTTTATTTTTTATTTTTATTTTTTGTTTCATTAACAAGTGTAGAGATCGGTTTCATGAACTTGTAAAGGAAGAGATAGAGAAGAAGGATTCGAGTACGGAGGAGTGGAAGATCGTGATGGAGAGAAGCTTCAATCGCATGGACAATGAGGTGATTGCATGGAACGACAGCGTTCTGCGCGCCGATTGTCGGTGCGAGCTCTAAACGCCGGAGTGCAACACAGTTGGATCAACGGCGGTTGTCGCAGTCTTGACTCCCGATAAGATCATCACCGTCGATCCACCATTGGAGCATTACCCCGGGTATGTTTTCTCTATTTCACCCTCTCTCTGTCTTCTTCCATTCTCATACCTTCACACAAAACCAGCCCCAAATCGACCCACCCACCGCCATTGCGTTTAATACAGATTCCTCCTCCACCGTCAATAACCACCATCAGCCCCCTTTTCTCTTTTACCCTCGCTTCTCCCTCCCTCCCTCTCTCTACATATATATATATATAGCTTTATAATTGTTACATGAATTTGGCTATGGTAAGAGTGTGCGGATAAACTGTTTGATGAAATTCCAAAATGGGTTTCGAATTAGAGAAATCATGATAGTCTGTTGGATGAACTGGGTTTGGACTGATTGTTTTTTGATCATATAAAAAGATGTTGGAAATAAGAAGAATTCAAGGAATGTTACTCTATATAAGTGGTATGAGTTTATTGCTTTATAGTTCTTTTTAGCTTAGAGTGGTCAAATTAGGTGGATGAAAATCATACTCATATTGCTGGTTATTTTTTAGGTTTTCTTTGAGCTTCTATTAGTTGTAAGAAAAAGAGTAAGAGACAGATGTAGAGTGTTTCTTTGAATTTGACTTATTGTACATGTGTGAGAGTTTTGTAATGGTTG
Organism: Camellia sinensis; assembly: GCF_004153795.1. Classification (NCBI taxonomy): domain Eukaryota; kingdom Viridiplantae; phylum Streptophyta; class Magnoliopsida; order Ericales; family Theaceae; genus Camellia; species Camellia sinensis. The sequence continues at coordinate 27,498 of NW_021024965.1, forward strand.
TGATTGAGGTGTTCTGTTGGTTGTGGAACTTGGGGGACATACAGTTATATTAATTTGTAAATCTGGTGTTGTTTGTTTTTGTTCATGTAACCGATCTCTGTGAATCTGCTTTATAACTGCAAGCATTAGTTCCACTTCATTCCAGATAACTTAACCTATATCCCAAGTTCCTAACTTCAATATGTCTTGCTAACAAGTGTGCACACCAAAGAGGAAAAAAAAGAAGCTTCTATTTCTTTCTTTTCCCATTCTCTCCCCAAAGCACTCCTCAAATCCTTTATCCAAGAACAGCCCTAATGTTTTGATCCTTGGCAGAGTCATTGAGCGATTACTTTTTTTCCCCATTTCTTATGACTTGTAGGTTCCATTTTGCCCAATGGTTGGATCAGAAGTGCATTCTTCAGAAGTGAAGAAAACTGAGGTTTTAAGGGAAAATTTTCGTCGTGCAATTGGTCTACGCATCAAGGAAAACAAGGAAGTTTATGAAGGCGAGGTAAGGTTCTCCTATATCTATTTTTATCAATCATAGTTTATTTTGTCCAATGATCTTGTGACTCTTTGCATATTATTGTCCTTATGGTTTTGGTTCCACTTCCTGATGTGTTTTGGCAAAAGACCTCTGGTTTATTTTGAGTAATGATGCTCAATTCCTAACTGATGCAGCAGAGGATGGACTTGTATCAAGTCATAGACAAAGAAATTTAAAGTGGTATCTGAATTTTTACTTTGATTGAAGGAAATTCAGTCATTCTTATTCTGAAATTTCAGGTGGTATCTGAATTTTTACTTTGACATAGACAGAGAAATTTAGGCCAACACTTTGAAGATGGAATGTTGAGCAATCTAAAATTTACGAATGTTACAAGCAAAACTAGTTCAGGCTGTAAACCACCACACTTTCAAGCACAATCTCATATAATTACGATTATTGTAAGGTTGGATGGACTTTATCTCAATTTGTTTTGATATATCATTAAAAACTCAAATGGACCTGCTGAATGTGAAATAGGAGAACACCAAATATGTTTATAGATGGAGTCTTAAAATTATCTGATTTGTTGAGTTTGAGAGGTTTTCCCCTCCCAAGGCTAGGTTTTTGGTTTTGGTGAAATTGCTTTCATGGTGTTTCTCTGGAAGATCTAGGATCTTGTTTAGATTATGATATAGAATTGTTTGAAAGTTTATTATAAGCCATTCTTCAAGCTTTCCACCAAACAACCATTCAGCATTGGCAGCATAAACTGATCTAATTAGCATGTGAGGTTACACTTAGTGTACCAGCTTGGAATTTTGAAATCTAATGTTAACAACTAGAGAAGGATGGACGAACATGAAATTTAACTCTCTCTCTCTCTCTCTCTCTCTCTCTCTCTCTCTCTCACAATAGGTGCCAGAGAAGCTCCAACTGTCAAATGTGTTGGCAATCCATTAGCCTGAAGGATCCTTCCAGGTTCATTCTGGCTTCTCTCTATAGTAATTTTAATTTTATATTTGCCATCACTTTCTTATAGTATATTCTTGCTGTTAGTTTCTTATATAATATCCTATTTTCTTTGTTGTGGCAGTCAGGAATTGCTTGAAGCTGTGGAACGGGAGAGGAGCTTTAGGTTTAATACTTCAAGAAATTCCACAATATTCCATCATCCTACCCTTGGGGTTTTCGAATTACAGCATGTAGGTATCTATCTATACTAAGTGGAATTCATAATTTGGTTGATCAACGTTTGAACGCTTAGTTTAACTATTTTTTATTATTATTTTTTTTTTCTCTTCTGACACAGTTACCAGTTGGTGCAAATGATGCTGAGCTTGAAGAGCGTATTATCCAGCACTTGGCTGCTGCTGCTGCAATGGGAAGGGCCCACCACCACATTGCTCGGAGGGATGGCCCCGGGAGTCAGTCATCTGTTCATGGTCGCCCACAGTTCGTGGTGTTTTCCTCTCATCCTAATTTGCCTCCTGCTTATTTGGCATCTGTAGGAGGGGAATCTGAGCCAGCTACTATTACTGCAGCTAGTCTGTTCAACTTGCTGGTGGGGATGAACCACAACAGCTTCGACACCAGTTCCATTCTGTTCAAACTGATCAATTTTCCTCCTCATCCTCTGGATCTACTATGATGCCGGGAAATCGACAAGGAATATCTGTTCATAATCGGTAGTGATAATTTGCTGAATTTGTTGTTTTATTATTTACTATATCCTCATTATTTTGTCAATAAGTTTTTTGAAGCATTTCTGAACAAGTTTTCTGAACCAGAGTCTAAGTGTTCTGTTTTTTTACTTTTACAGAGGTCTGGTCCACAAAAGATGATTGTTTCGGGTGGAACGGTAAAGTTCAACCTTCGACTTTTGCCAAAGGACTTACCAGAAACGGGATCCAAAGCAACTAAATGCAGAAGGGAGGTTTTATCTCACTGGGCTTAAGCAGTTGGGTCAGTGCCTAGTTGAGTCATCAATTAGTAAGTTCTACTGCATTACTAATTATTATAGCCCTATTTCCTTCACATAAAGGTGTAAATAATATTACTTCCTTATTTTGTTAATTTGTGTTGCATTGCAATATATCATTTTGGAGGTTTTTTTTTTTATTATTTATTTTTATATCATACTGTGACTTTGGTTGGATACATTGGCCTGTGCACAAGTCATGCTTGGTTCAAAATTTGTGTTTCATCTAGTTCACAATAACTTTGTGTATATTTTCTGGGTCAATAAATAAGATCTTGTTGCCTATTCATCTTGTTTCAGCTATGTTTCATTACTATATGTTGCAATTTTATTATTTCTTGGTGGTTCATGAACATTGTGAATTAGGATTTTAATTGTTCTGATCTATTATTTACTTCAAATTTTATGCATTAGGTTTGCAATTACGGCCCACCTCCGTCAATTGACAATAGTATTAAGGTTGGTGCAGTATTGTATATATTTTACATTTGCACATATGGCATGTTGCAGATGCATACATGTTAGAAATTAAAAGAAAAGGAAAAAGATTTTAGGATCACTTTATTTTATGTATAGAGAATTTTAATGTTGACTTTTGAATTTTGGTCACAAGCCATTTATTATTTATGATTATAGTTTGCTAACTTTTTATTTTCTTATTATTATTATTATTTTTTTTTTGGGTTAGTTTCTTTATTTTTTTTATTACTGATTCCAGTGTTTTTTTGTAGGAGCATTGGCCAGCTTGTTCCTTGAAATAAGCATTGGCCCATGAATGAGTTATCCAATATTTCAATAGTTTTTATTGACATTTTTTTTGGGTAATGGTTTGTGGTTGATATAGACAGGTAGGAAATGTTTCAATTTTTCTTCTATTGTTTGTCAAATGTGAAATTGTAGCCTTTTGGAAGAGGAATTAAAATTGTTTGGTTTATTTTTAGTTTATGTGCTTGTGTATAGAATCCTTGACTTTCAGATTTGATTTTATTTAGCTAATAGTGCAATTTGAAAATTGAATCCTTATTTTGCATTTTTTTTAGAAGCTTTATTTTGTAGATTTAGTGCAATTGAAATTATACCTTTTCTTTTTATATAAATAGCAGTGCTGTATATATATTTTTTAAAAAAGGAGAAAAGATGGCCTTTTTTTTAGAAACGTCAGTAAATATATTTTTTTAAGGAGAAAAGATGGTGTTTTTATTCAAAACGTCAGTAAAAGTCGTCATATGATGTCAGCATTTAACTGTGACGGTTTCACATAATGGAATGTATGAAAATTTATGACGTTTTAAAAAACGCCAGTTAAAGTCATTAGCAACGTTTTATAAACGTTGTATACCTAAGACACGGCCGTATCTGCGAGGAAAGTTATAAACGTCGTCTTTAGCCTTTAATGGTGTTTTGAAGACTTATAGTGGCTTTTTTTAAACGTTGCTAATCCTGAAAATTCCTGCAGTGTAGTCTGCAACAGATTGATTAACCTCGTGGGCTATGAACTCATAAACATGTAAAACACTCTTGCTTCAAGTTTTAAACCTTTCACTAAATATTTGATTCATATTTCTAGAACTCTACATAATTCTGTATATTATATGATCAAAGATTTTGAAATTAGGTTTGTAATTTTTTCTCCTTGGATAAACTATTGGACTGATTCATCTCACTTGGACTAAGATTCTAAAGCTAAGAGTTGCAATCATTCACCATGAAATGCTTATGGATTAGCCACCTCCTATAGTAGAGACTAGAGAAAAATGTGCTTAGTTTTGAAATGTTCCATATGATACATGATTAGGAGTTCAACTTTCGCTGTCATTTATTGCTATTGGTGGAACAATCCATGTTAGCTGAACTTCTTTTAGCTGTCATTGTTGCTGATTATTTGTCTTCATTCTAGTACTTCAAAGATCTGCTGTCAAATTATAGAAAGGCTTGTACTAAATAAATTGTCAAATTTGAAATGCATCAAAACAGAAAGTGACCAGTGCCCATTGGCACTGTGTAACAATTGACATTATTGAAGTAACAAAAAGTTGTTGGATATTCATAATAATAGTTAGGGTAAATTACAATGTTCTCTCTTGAGATTTGGATGAAATATAGTAAGCTCCCTTGAGGTTTAATTTTAAATTACAGTGACCTCCCAAAAGGTTTAATCAAATTGCAGAAACCTCTCCTAAGATTTTTGAAATAATAGAAACCTCCCTTAAGGTTTAGTTTTTTATTATAGATTCCCTCGTTTGTTACTTTATCGTTAAAAAAAAAAAAAAAAAATTGTTGACAATATCAAATAAGTCAATTACATTTCTAATTTTACTCTTAAAATTGTGCCTAATTACAAAGAAATAAAAAAAATTACAAGTTTTATTTTCTCTTTTTGTTATGCCCGCAGTTACTATTGATTGCTTATGCTTCCTTTTTCCAAAACCCACATGTTGCCAAGTATATATCCCGCATATCATGTTAGAATTATTGTAACTATTTACTTAATCTGTTAATGGTTTGAATGGAAGGAAATCAGAACTAATTCATGAAAAATTCTGCAAGTTCGTGGTTTAGTTTCACACTTGTGCATCCATTTCAATATGATTGACTACTTCTTTAGCTGTGATAAATTTGCATTGGTAGAACATAACCAGAGACAAACAAAGCAAATTCCGTTGGAAATACTCCAGTCTTGAGGTGAAAGAGAGTTTATTCCTTTAGCATGATGTAGCCCTTTTAAAAATTTATAATCAACTCAACAAAATGTTTACTTCAACTGTCAAGGTTTCAGTATGCATCATTTTTACCTTCAGTCAAAGACCACCAAGGGTTACAAAAACAAAATCAAACACAATGGTATAATCAGTGACAATGTATCAAAATATCTCTAACTATTTATGAGCACGATGACAATTTTTTAGCAATAAAATATTGAAATTCCAATTAATGGTCAAAATTGCATAAAAACCAACAAATTTAAGTTACTAACGTGATCTGCTGAATGCAGTCATGACGGAAAGACTAAACAATCAAAATAGATGTATTCCATTTACCTGATGATTTGTGTCATGCTATGATTTATTTGATTCAACATAAGAGGAAACCACAAGAAATTTGGGTGCTAAATAAAAAAAAAAAATCATATTGCAGTGCATTCTCTTGTGACTGCATGCTGCAGAGGGTTCATGGATGTGGTAGATGCTCTCATTAAGGTAAAAAAATCATATTCACTGACTCAAATGGGCTGTCCAGCAGCAATTTTCATACTAAAAACATTGTAGCAAAACAACCAATGACTACTGCTACATTAGGTTTATCATCCAATCACATCAACTAATTTATAAGAGACAAACATTATAGTCATTTCAATCATTAGGTTGTCTTTGGTTTCCATTAGCTTCACCATGGTCCTTCTGAGTATTGCTTTCTTTCCCGTCAGTCATGTCATTTGAGTTAAATACAATAGTTGCGGCTTCTCTTCTCCGTAATGCAAAGAATATGCTTACCATGTGGGCTCTCTTGTAAATTGAAGTGGTTGAAACGAGATGCTTTTCACTAAATTTCTCTAGACAAACATTTTGCTACTTGTCAATTTGCTAAAGTTGAATGGTTGAATTATTCAGACAGATTCTGTGTTTTTTTCCTCAAGTAGTGTAAGCTTTTTTTTTGTATTTGTTGTAAACTTCAGTCAATTGGGTATAGTTTGCAAACCACCTTTATTTTTTTGCAGCAAGCAAAAAATAAATAAATAAAGAAGTTATGAGTCTTACAACTTTGACAATTGCAGGGGTGATGTTTCTAACCGAGATTGGCTGCCGGTTCATGATAGGTCCATTTGATAGGTCCATTTACTGAGATTACAAAGGAAAATGTAAGAATTCCACCAAGAAAATTATTGACAAGTTTTCATCAGTGGCAATGTTGCTAGCTTACCACTAATTTTACCACTGCCTAAACGATATAACTTATAAGCAAAGCCTCTTATTTTTATGGCCTTTCTACAGGTGTTCCATGGGGGTAGTGTATATATATATATATATCAGACTTTAAAGAATTTTTCCAGGATACTCTTGTTGGCAATAAAGGAAAATTAATTACAATAGAAGGAAAAGAGAGATATCACACACAGCTGTCCAATCTCTACTAATAAAAGAAAATTACATATCACACACAGCTGTCCAAACTCTACTAATAAAAAATAAGGGTATGCCCTTGAAATTAGAAGACACTGACCTAGGAGCAAAGAAGCCCAAAGGGAAGCCAAATAACAAATTCTATCCTACAAAGCCTTGACATTATCTGATTTTCTCTCAAACATTCTAGAATTCCTTTCCAACCAAATCTCCATAGCACCACACAAACTACACATTTTCAAAGAACCCAAGCCATGGTATTAGAACCAAAGTGCCTAAAATCATTACAAAGCAAAAGAACACATGAAGAGGAATTCTATGAATGTTCTACCATTGCCATATGAATGTTCTTTTCCATATTCCAAATAATTCTTTTCTTCTACTACCCATGTATAAAATAATAGTTTTGTGCCAAAAGATTACAAGATCAAGCACTAGAAAAAATCTGAGAGAAAGAAATTCAAAAAGTGGACATCAATAACAGAAAATAAATGTATGTACATACACACACACACAAAGAAAGAGAAAAGTTGATTCACAGTTTTTTGCTATATGCAGTGAAGACCAATAATTGCACCAGTATGAAGGCTTGTCAAGGACAAAGGATGACTAAAAAAGACAGGTGAGGGAATGAGAGAACATCATGTTGTGTTGTGTGATTTAACAATAAGTATGGGCCCTGATAAGAAACAGGATTTGTGCAGCCAACCTAACTAGCAACATGCATCCCCTGTTAGCAAATAATATAAGAAAGGAATGATCGATTTAAAAAAAAAAATGAGGCTAGTTAGTAAATGGTTAAAAATTTTAAGTTAAAGGGGTTATCTTTTTACACAAATCGATCTATGAATACTTGAATCGATCTGCAAATACGAAGGGGTTCAGCTATGATTCTACAAATATGAAGGGTTGTCTCTGAAACGAAGAGGTTTGAAGCGAGAGAGAGTGAAATCAAGGGTTTAAAGGGAGAGAGAGCAAGACTGAGAGTGAATAATACTTGAATCGATCTGCAAATACATGAATCGATCTGCAAATACAAAGGGGTTCAGCTGCGGTTCTACGAAGGAGTTTGAAGAGAAGAGAGAGAGAGAGAGAGATGAAGGTTTAGTCAGAAAGAGGGAGACTCGGAGAGAGTGAATACACTACTTTATCTTCTCATATGTTAGAAAAATAAAAAATAAAAAAACACATTCGGAGGCGTTTTTAAAACGACTTCTGATATAAAACGGTGTCGTATTATTAAATAAAAAATACGACGTTTATAAAAACGCCGTTAAATGTTAAAAGAAGAGGCATTTTTTTAAACGTCGTTAAATAAACGTCGTTAAATCCCAATATTCTTGTAGTGATAGCTTCATCAATAGTGCATAAATACCGATTTTTCAAGAACAACATAGTTACTAAAGGGTAACCATGTCGTGATCAGCATGTCAAACCTTCAGCTAATTCATCTCCTATCTGCACAGATTGATTTAACAAATTATTTGAGGAAGATAAATCATTTGAACCTAAGATGTCTAAGATTGTCTATTCAAATGGGTTTTGCTTTAAAATGGCCTTAGAAGCATAAAATGCCTAAAGATTACTTCGTGCTGAATGTATGAATTTGTGGTTGCCTATGACAGGGATGAAATTAACGAGATTGAGCGCATTGAGTCATCCATGATTCAGAGATTGTATGTTTCTTTCTTTATTTATTTATGTTCATCTTTATGGATTTGTGCTTTCTTTTTGGTGTTGTTGAAGGTTATTTGACTAGTTTTGAAGTATACAATATATGTTTGTTTTTATGATAGCAGGCACTGCTAGGCTTTCGGGTCACAATGACAGTAGGCATGATAGCTGCAAGTTTTGAGGTGGTTGTAGCATTGGATACATTGCTGGCGGGGAATATATTGGGCTGCTTATTATAGGTCTGAGGTTGGGTATCAGGAGGTGGTTTCATTCAGCTGTTCTGTTCTCAGACTCCCTTTGTGTTAATTTCTCTTCTGCGAAATGAAGATTAAATGCAGGTCTTATTGGGCTATGTGTAATAGTATTAGTGTGTGATGGACACTGGGTGCTCTAGCCTTCTGAGGTTAGAGGGTTAGAGCCTCCTGTCACGCCCACTATTTTTTTCAGTGATGATTTGAAGTTCAATTTCTGTAATAATTTTATATTCTTTCACTAGTGTTATGTAGTATGTATTTTGTGTTGATTATTGGAGTTTACTCTTGAATTTTAATTCTCAGGAATACCCAGCTAGATGTTATGATGAAGATAGATGACATTAGTGCATGGATAAATTGGGAGACTAAACAAATGAATTGGTTAAAAACTAATAATTTTGGTATGAATTTTAGCAGAGCTCCTGTGTTTGCCGAACAAAATTAAAAATGTGCAAACCACTTCATCAGCGGATCAAGTTAAAATGCTACAAAACTTATCTATTCCGATAACGTAAAGAAATCCAGTAAAGTGAAAAGCATTGCAACGATACAAAAAGGACCTAATCTACACCAAATAGTTGTCCACACAACCTTGGTTTAATAATCAATTAATTAGAAGAGCCTAAAAACAGACACAATTGATTAATGAAATGAACTGTTTGCAAATTATGATGAAGAAATATTTGCAAACTTGCCATTTTCTGAATGATACTTGATAATGAAGGAGATATAAGTTAATTTTAAGAAATTGATCCCTTTTTTGGGATGGACAAAAGATGGTAACCATCACTACTATAGCCATTCGAACTTTAGTCCTTTGTGTGTCAACATGAATTTATGATATCGCCTTCAATTTAACGATCTGAATATAAATATACAAAGTTTGGACCTTGATTTAATCAAATTCATGTATTAAATTGCATTGCATATTTGGTAGATTACTCACATCACATTCATCATCAATTTAATCAATCAATCCCGCGGTCTGAGAGGGAGAGGTTCCTGATTGTTGGGATAGATCTGCTCATGTAGGTCCATATATGGGTCAGAATTTTGTCAACACTGACTCAACTTCTTTATTTTTTCATGTTATCTTAGAACTCATTTGGGAAGTGATATTTTGTCAGTAATTTTTGATAAAAATATGAGAAAAAAAATTAATTCATTTGGAAAAGATTGTTTGAATTCTTATTTTTTTTTAAAAATGCAAAAAGAAAACGAGAGGATATCGTTTTTACTTTTTTATATCAGTTGAATTTTTGAAAAAAAAATTGTAATAATTTTTGGACTAAAATATTTTATTCCCAAATGGACTAAAATAAAGTGCTAACAGGTTACAGTATTTTTTTATGAATCGTTGTGTGGTGTTGTTACCAAGGTAAAAAAAAACTTTGAGTTATCACTGCTTGTGATTATGTTAACACTGCTTTTTGTCACGACTTTTTCTGGAATACAAAAATTTATACTTTTATAGTGAAAAAAAGTAATCATTTTATGATTTATATTACAAAATAGTGTTACTATTAGCACCCTAATTAATAATTTCGAACTCTTATTTCTTTTAGAGTGCTGCTATTAGCTTTAGCACCTTATTTATTATTTTGGACCCCCTATTTTATGCCTTTTTTTTTATTATAATAATAACCTTAAATAAAATAGGAGATTTGGTGATAGACCCCTTACTGTCTAATATATCTTTCAAAATGACAAGAATTATATAGGTACTTTCAAAACCCTCTAATATTTTAAAGCATGTTTCTTTTACTATATTACCTCCATATCTATCAGCTCTCCTATTAAGCCATCTTCACACTGTATTTCAGAGTAAAATTTTACTTTGAATTATAGTAAACTTTACTCTGATTTAGAGTAAACTTTATTATGATTCACAGTAAAATGTTATATTTTTAAGCAAATCAACATGTTTTTAATCAGAGTAAAATTTCAGAGTAAAATTTTACTTTGAATCATAGTAAACTTTCACTACAAGAAAAGCTGGCTATAACAACGTTTCTTAGACAACGTTTCTTGGACAAACGTTGTGAAAGACGCGTTAAACACACGCGTTAAATTAAAATACACCCGTTAAACACGCGTTTCACTTTGTAACAGTGCTCCGTCCCCCCATTTCTCTTTCCGTCTCTATCATTCTCTCTCTATCGTTTGCTCTCTCCGTCCTAGATCTAGGGTTTCCTCCGTCTCTCTCATGCTTCTTGAGAGATTCACCAGTTCGATTACGATTACTTGGTCAGATTTAATTCTAAATCCATCGATTCTGGAATCGATTTGGTTGAAATTTCCAGATGATTTTTTGTTTTTCTTGATTTTAATTCTGATTCTGATGATTTTGCAGAGGAAGATGGACCGGTTGAGTTGCACGAACGCGAGGTTACGAGACTGAGGAGTGAAAAAGGATCGAGATTATGGATCGGGATCGAGACAGGGATCGAGACCGTGACCAGTCGAGTCGAAGCAAGAGGAGGAGACAAGATCATGAATACTGGGTTTCTGGTAATCCTCCTAAGGTCTGGTCCTCCCGTTGCTACCGCCCCTCAGGTCTCGTCCTCTCTCTCTCTCTTTCTCTCTCTCCCTCTATTGTTCCATCAGATCTGGTCTCAAACAACTCACTATCTTCCTCGCTCTTCATACTGGATTTCGAAATTTCTTATTCAATAACATATGTTTCAGGTATGAGATTTCTTATTCAATGGCCTCACAGGATTGTTGTGCCTATAGGTGGTATAGCTGTAGATACAAGGTAATCACACACACATATATATATTTTAATTAAGAAGGGTTCTTAGTTGTACTTGGCTAATGATTTGCACCATAAGAACAAGATTTATTTGCATTGTTTATGGTATATCGTGATTGACACACTTTTTTCATCGTCAGGTTCAAGTATTTTTTTCATTTTTAGATGTTTTGTTCATCACATGAATTGATAGTATAACACTTTTTCTTTTCTTTTTTTCTTTTTTCTTGCTTTATTTTATTTTATATGGCAAGTTGGAGTTAACACTTCTTTGTGCCTTTTATGCAGTGAACTAGAGCTTAGACCACAGGGAAAGCTTACGGTGACAGTAGTGAAGGCAAATGATCTTAAGAACATGGAAATGATTGGAAAATCTGATCCTTATGTTGTTGTGTACATTCGACCATTGTTCAAGGTTAAAACAAAGGTCATTGACAATGACCTGAACCCCATTTGGAATCAAACATTTGAGCTGATTGCAGAAGACAAGGAGACACAGTCTCTTATTCTTGATGTTTTGATCCACATGCCTTTAGGTCTCTTTTGACTATGCTATTTTGTGAAATTACTGGGATGGTGCTTTACTTGTTGACCATTCTTGGAAAGTTAATTTGTGTACATACTGAGCCTCTATGCAATTATTCTCGTAATAATCTCTTATGAAAAAGCTTGAACCAAGGGGATGTGGGTGGAGGCCATTGCACCGGGGTAATTGCATAAAGGGTGGGAAATTATGAGAATAATTGACAAATATTGGGAATAATTGAATAAAGAGGAGAAAATGCACAACAGTGTAAAGGGCAGACTTACGGCATGTTTCCCTCTAGTTGTTCCAAGTTTACTGATCTGTTGACTCAGGTTAGGCCAGACCTGTCACATGACCGGATAAGTGGGGCAGACTGGTTAAAAAAAATGGTTGATCACGTTTGATAAATCTGATGCCAGTGATGATATAGTTATAGATTAGTTTTCTTTCCACTAGTGTATTAAAATAATTAGGTATCTTTTTGTCGTGATGCGATACATATTCAGGTCTGATGGGTTGGATTACCCTTCTCCATCACCATCTTGAACCTAATTGGGTTCTCCAATTCCACCCTCTAACCTGCCCCTGCGCTATTAAAAAACACTGGGTCAGTGTTTGTGCTATCCCTATCCCTACCCCTTACCTAGCTTATGTCCGAAGCTTTTCCCTCACCTTTTCCTTTTCCTTTTCCTATTAAAATTTAGCTAAATATAAGCTAGGTCCTTTTATGAAATATAAGCTAAATATAAGCATTACCCTCACAGATTGTCTGTAGCAGGAACGGCTTCAACTTCATCACCAGTTCTCCTTCCGGCATCCATGTATAGTTTTCCTCTGCTTTTCTCTGGTCTCCTCAAATGTCTTCTCCTCTGCTCTCCTCACTGGTTCAATTGATTTTATAATTTTGATTAAGAATATATTTAATTAATGTAATGTGTAGTTGATGTTTAGCATATGCGCTAGTTATAAAAAAAATTTTAAAAAAAAAATCTCTTTGTTTTCTAGTAATGTATCTTTTATGTTCTTCAATTTCTGCTAAACCAGAAAATTTTAAGAAAATATAATGAAATCCCATGGGATTTATATGTACTTAGCACTTGCTAAACTCACTGGGTTAAGGAATCAATTAATTAAATTCAATTAAATGAAGAATTCAATTCGAAATCAAAATTACAGCACTGATAGGAAATTGGCTGACTGGAATACAGGGAGAAATTGAGCCTGCAGGGATCTTCTTTTGCAGAATTATGTTTTAATTTAATGGTATTTGTTGTGCATGTGATAGATAATTCCAAGGAATACTCATCATTTGCATTAATTTATCCACTAATTTGGGCTATTATCAACCAATATACCTTTGGGCAATCTTTATTCTATTTTATTTAGTCATATTTATCATTTGGGTAGAAGGAATATGATTGATTGTTTGAGAATTATTGTCAAAATACCTCTTTTAAGATAGATTCTTCCCTGAAGGTGTACTACAACCATCAGCTAACAAACTTGTGGAACTGATGCCATTTCTCTTAGCCATAATGTATATATATACATATATATATTTTTTTTCTACAATGATTGCAGTTGGAAGGTGTGGTAACCTTCTTTGGCCGGGTTGCAATACTGATAGACCAGAATACACAGGCATTCCACATGTTCATTACTGCTCTTCTTCAGGTGCTTTAATTTCCTTGTGTCCCCATTTGATTATTTGCAAGATGAAATTGTTGAGTCTGGTCGTTATAATATGATAGGTATGTTTAATTAAATAACTCATGGAGTTATCATGTGCAGCTGTTGGATCGATCGGGATTACTATATGGAGAGCTTGCTAGATTTGTGTTGAGACTGCTGGGAATTAGAACAAAGCCTAAAAAGGTTCAGCCACCCGGATCTAATTTAGCCCCTGGCTCGCACAATCCCCATGGGAACCAAAACTACATTGAAGGACCCAATGCTGCTCCAAGTGGTGGTGCTTGGGACGGTGTATGGGGAGATAGTGCTGGCAATTGATTTTGTCCATGTTACCTTTTTGTTGTTCGTACTGGAGGAGACCGTGAAAATTGGCGGAAATCTGTATGGAGGTAAGAGTTCAGATGGAAATTGATGCTGCCATTGCATGTATAGATTGGATTTACCCTATGAAAATTGCTGCTCGCGTGAATAAAAGAAATTTTATTCTCTCGCTCTCTGATGGAATAGCGCAAGTATTCGGATGTGCTTTAACATTGCTTGTGCTGTTTTTGTGTTAAGCTATTCCCAATGTAATAAAGGGACAAGTGATAATGTATCCTGAATTATGTAAGAGATTTATAATGGTAAAAGAGTGTTCTTTCCAGACTCGAGGGAAAAGAAAAGTGAATGGGTAGTGAAAAACTTCTTTGCTATAGTTTTTCACCTACTGAAATAAAAGTAGGGGCAAATTTTACTTGCGGTATAGGTTATGTGCATAAAAAGTATTATTTGGAAATAACCATTTAGATTCTTATGATTTGTGGATTATAATGTATTGACACTAAACTACTTTTTATGACAAAAACACCCTTATAAAATTTTAAAATTTACGAACATGTCA
>NW_021024965.1:43970-54663 GCF_004153795.1 Camellia sinensis
TTTTTGCAGATATTTGTGCCAGCTGTACAAGATTTGGTTTTGTGAGGTATGACTGCAGAGTAGCTGCTAATGTGGCAATCCAAAAAGCGAATGGGCTGTGGGTGGAGGACAGAGCTCTAAAGGTTAAGGAAGCGGATTTTAACAGTGATCAACGCAGAGTGGTAAATGCGAATACTTTTGGTGCAACAAAAACAACTAAACAAAAAACTGCTTTTGTGGGTGGAAATGTACAAAATAATAGAGGAATGAGGAGAACGTTTGCAGAAGTTCTTACTGGGAATAGAGAGGAGGGTCAATCACGGTTAGTGGTGAAAGCTCGGGAGGTGGGAAATGCATGGCTGTATGAGAGTGTGATTATTAGATTACACCATCATGTTACAAAGGCCAATTTCAAACATGAAGCTCGAAGTAGGGGAGTGAAGAAAGGAAGAATTAGAGAGGGTGGAGGAAGGGATATTGTTATTGCTTTTAGCTCAATCGAGGAGAAAGAAGAGGGTGTAAGACTAATGCAAGGTTGGATGGTGGAGTGGGGTGAGTTTGTTCGGGATTGGAAAGCCGGATTGCATATTGAGCAAGAGAGAAGCACTTGGCTCTCATGCTATGGAGTTCCTCTGAACCTGTGGAGTGCAGAAACTTTTACTTCTATTGGAAGGCTATGGGGGGAAGTGGTAGGGCTGGATGAAGATATTGGAGACCCGTTGTCGTTCGTCTGCAGCAAAATTAGGATTGTTACAAAATGTATGGAGGCCATCAATGTCGTGATTAGTCTCGAATCCGGCAGCGGTGTGTACCCAGTGCGAATCTGTGAAGAGCAATTGTTATTTTCTAGCTGCAGGCATTTGGATAGTCACACTTCAGATGAGTTAAATGGCTCCGGTGGACATAGTGATGGAGTTTCAGTCTTTGCCCATGGCCGGGTTGAAGGTGAAGCTGAGGTGGCACCAAATCAAGAGGGTGCCGTGGACATACTAGCTGATGTGGACAAGGATCAACAGGTTAGTTCAAGTGAAGTGGCAAGTGGAGGAAGTTTGAGCTGGCAACATGCATCGGTTGTAGCTGAGACCGTGGAAAGCCTTGGAAATTGAAATTCAAATGCAGGCTCCGATAAGATGGTTATACCAGAGTCGTCATCTGCACAGAAGTGTAATGATGATTCTGGTGTGAGGCTCGATGGGCAGTTGGTTGGACATGTGGTTACCTCTGGATATATGAAGAGCTTGAGTGGATCGGCTGAGAACTTGCCTGAAGTCCATCTTGAGGTGTGTTTCTCCCAGGCCTAGTTGGGAGAATTGGTGCTTGGTGGGCCGATAGGGCCATATCCTAGTCAGGGTATTGGGTATGGTTTAGTGGGCCAGAATTTTAGCCATCCAAAGGCTTTGGATCTGGAAGGTAACAGTAAGGAGTTGGATAAGGGCCCTTATAAACAACTTACGAACGCTGCTACTTCAGCTCGTAAGAAAGCTTGGCATAGAAATAGAAGTTCGAAGCTGCCATTTTCTGCACGGAGAAGAGGGCACAGTGAAGCAGTAGCAAGACGAAACTCTCAAAAGGAGGCTTTGTTCAGATCGGCTTCAGTAGCTCTGTCCAGATCTCTAGCTAACTGAGATAACAGCAGGTCTCGAGGTAGTGCTTGGATTTTAAATGAAGCCCAGGCAACACTGTGCATGGGTAAATTACTTGGGGTGGAGTTTGGGCAAGATGAAGCAAGCATTGTCAACCGTATCGTGCAGCTGGAACAGCAAGACAAAGAAAAAGTGGGGGTTAGAATTGGTTCACCGAGGTAAACCAGTCCGTAGGTGCGCTCAAAGTGTGGTTAGCGGTTTAAATGAAGATACTTTCGTGGAATATAAGAGGTTTGGGTCGGCCAGAAAAGAGGGGCAAAATCAAGAAATTAATAAAGGAGAGGAAAATTGGAATGCTTTTTTTGCAAGAATCAAAAAGAATATTGCTATCAGAATGGGATATTCGATCTATTTGGGGATGTACCCGGTTTGAATATATGGAGGTTGGATCACAAGGAAGTTCAGGTGGCATAATTTGTGTCTGGGATCCTGAGTTTTTTCAATTAAAGGAGTGCTGTGGTAGTAGGAATTTCCTGCTTTTGCAAGGTACTATCTATCATTCCTTTGATTGTGTTTTGATGAATGTGTATGCTCCTACTGATGTAAGTAAGAGGGGGAGGTTGTGGGAAATTATTAAACAGCTTAGAAGTAAATTTCTTAGCCCGTGCTGCCTTAGTGAGCGTATAGGTGTGTCAAGAAGGGATAGGGGTATGAGAGAGTTCAACGACTTTGTTGACTCCTGTGACCTCACAGATATACCAATGGTTGGAAGAAAATTTACATGGTGTAATAATCAGGAGGGTGCGAGATGGAGTCGAATCGACAGGTTTTTGTTGGACCCAGAGTGGTTGGAAAGCTTCAATATCAAATTGTGGGGATTGCTTAAAATTGTTTCTGACCATTGCCCAATTTTGCTTATGGAGGATGAAAGGGATTGGGGTCCTAAACCATTCAGATTTTTAAATGCCTGGCTTCTTCATCCTTCATTCTCTAAAGTGGTAAGGGAGGCCTGGGAAGAGTCACAGATTACTGGGTGGGGTGGCTTTGTAATGCTTAAAAAACTCTAGCTAATTAAACAAGTTTTGAAGCGATAGAACAGTGAAGTGTTTGGAGCAATACCTGTGATGTTACACCGTGCAGAGGAGAAATTACATGAATTTGATTTGTTAACTGAAACTAGAGAGCTATCTAATGGGGAGGAATCGAGTAGAAGGGAAATTAGAGACGAGGTGTGGAAATTAAGTAAAATGCAAGAATGGATTTGGCTTCAAAAATCAAGGCAAAATTGGGCGCTTAAACGGGATAAAAATACCAGATTTTTTCATGTTATGGCAAGCTGCAGACAGAATAGAAATGTAATTGGCTCTTTGAAATTCGATGGAATTGTCTATGATGAGCCAGTCCGAGTTAAGCATGAAGTGTTTCAATTTTTCAAAGCGCATTTCATGGAAGTGTGGAGTTCAAGGCCAAAATTGGTGGAAAGTTTTAAATCTATTGGTAGCATAGCAGCAGTGGAACACATTGAGGCAGAATTTTCTGAGGCAGAAATTTGGGCAGCAGTGAGAAGTTGTGATGGTAATAAAGCTCCGGGGCCAGATGGATTTTATATGTTGTTTTTTCAGAAATGTTGGAAGGTTGTGAAGAAAGAGGTAATCCAGTTTATGCAGGACTTTCATCGGTATGGGAAATTGGTGGGTGGGATTAACAGTTCTTTCATTACTTTAGTGCCTAAGAAGGACAATCCTGTTAGTCTTGGGGATTACCGACCGATCAGTTTAATCGGGTCTGTATACAAGATTCTCTCTAAGGTATTGGCTAACCGGTTAAAGATGGTGATGCCTAGAATTATTAGTGAAGAGCAGTTAGCGTTTGTGGGTGGTAGAAGTATCCTAGATGGGATTTTAATTGCCAATGAAATTGTTGACTGGTGGAAGAAGACTAAAAAGCGTGGTATTATACTGAAACTTGATTTCCAAAAGGCTTATGACTCAGTTAATTGGTCCTTTCTGCTATCTATGATGAAGAATTTTGGCTTTGGAGAAAAATGGCTGACTTGGGTGCAGGAGTGTATATTGAATACTCGAGTCTCAGTTCTCGTGAATGGTTCCCCCACATCGGAGTTTAGCCCATCTCGAGGCCTTAGGCAAGGGGATCTTCTCTCCCCTTTCCTTTTTAATATGGTAGCTGAGGGCCTTAACATCTTGTTGACGAGGGCTAGGGAGTTAAATCTATTCAAGGGTGCTGTTCTTGGGGCGAACGAGGTGTCAGTGTCCCATCTTCAATTTGCGGATGATTCTATTATATTTTGTGAGGCAGAATGGGAGGCAGTGGTGAATATTAAGAGGATTCTTAGATGCTTTGAAGTGATGTCTGGGCTCCGGATCAATTATCATAAGAGTGTGATTTCTGGCATTGGAGTTCAAGATGCCTGGTTGGAGGAAGTCGCCGGTAAGCTAAATTGTAAGTGTCAAAAGCTTCCATTTAAGTATCTTGGGATGCCTCTTGGGGCCAATCCAGGAAGGTTAAAGACTTGGAAGCCTGTTGTGGATCGAGTCAAAGTCAAGTTGGAGATTCTTGTTGTTTGAAGGTGTGCCTGGAGATTCTTGTTGTTTCTTTTCTCCTCTGCTAGGAGCTGTTCCTGGAGTTTTTTCTTTTGGTCTGCAGCAGTACTGCCTCAAAGCAACAGTTCTGCGAGGTCCTGCTTAGTCTTGCTCTGTCTCTGATCTGTATGCTGCTCGATACAGTGAAGTATGCTTGTTCTGCTGGTTTGCTGGGAAGTATGCTTCGGCTTGCTTAGAGTTGTATTCTATATGGACCTCTGCTGGCTATTTGTTAGAATTGTACACTGCTGGTGTTTGGAGGGCTTCCTGTGATGGGGTTGTTGAGGCTTTCTGCAGGTTGCTTTTCTGTTCTGGTGTATAACTTGCAGCAGTTATCCCCTAGCTGCTCTGTTTGCTCTGCTGTCCACGTATGGTTTTCTATTAGTTGTGTTTGTCGTCTCATAGTCTTGGCAGCTTCTTTCCACTTCTTGGATGGGCTGACTGATCTGTCTGATTTTTTTTCTGGTTTTTTGCTTTTGTTTTGCGCGTTGGTCTCTCACCAACTAGGAGGTTGGAGCTTGTTATAGCTCCAAGCTCCTCTTTATTGATGTAAATCTCATTTTCCATCAATAAAGTCTTTTTTGTCGATCCAAAAAAAAAAAAAAAAACTAGGAATCCAAAAACAAATAACAGAAGTACACAATAACAGAGTAAAAGTTTACTATCATTGTATAAAAAAATAACAAAAAACAAAACAGATAACACCAAAGTAAAAGTTTACTCTCATTTTATCAAACAAAAATAGAGCACATACCAAAGTAAAATTCTACTCTTATTTTATCAAACAAAAATAGAGCACAAACCAGAGTAAAATTTTACTCTCATTCTGTCAAGCAAAAACAGAGCACAAACCAGAATAAAATTTTACTTTCATTCTGTCAAACAAAAACAGAGCACATACCAGAGTAAAATTTTACTCTCATTCTGTCAAACAAAAACTAGAGCACTCACCTGATTGAACTCGACAAATCAACAAAAATAAATCAAAAACAAAAACAAAAAAACTAATCAACATATGTCGAAGATCAAATAGCGACATCGAACCAAATTTGAGGGTCAAGTCATCAATCCAGATCTTAGGCAAAATTTTGAGCTACAAGGTCGACTCCAAATCAAAACTCAAAATCGAGTTCGTAATGGTGAAATCACACCAAATTCGAAATGCCACAAACCAGATCTGAGATGCTATTAGTCGAATCCAGATTTGAGATATTATAAGTTGAATCTACCTTACCCAAGCCTCTTAAGCATAGATCGCAAACTCAAATTAAGGCTCCTCTCAGATCACAAATTGAACTGAGGACTGAAGGAAGAGGGAGAACCTTTGTTAGAATTTCAGTCTAGTAAACAAGTGAATAGAGTATGGTAGAGGTGCATGAAGCCTCTGGTTTCTTCAATTCTAGGGTTTCCAGAAGAGAAATGGAAGGCTTGACTGACATTGGATGCGGAGGAGGGGGTGGCGCCGAGAATCATGGCGGTTGGTGGCCAGAATACATTGGCGGACGGTGCTTTGGTGGCTAAGGTGGCCTCTGGCATAACTATGAAGAGAAGCTGTGTTTAGAGAGGGGGAGGGGGGGAGAGAGAGACGGAGAAGGTGGGAAGATTTAGTTGAGGATATAATAGTCTGATAAAATATTTAAATAATAGATTTTGTTCTTTATGAAAGACTTTATAATTATGATGGGGTTTAGAAAGTATAATTGTTTTCTTAGTTCTTTTAATAATGAAAGGAAAGTAAGGGGGGTTTAAAGCCAAATTTCCCAAATAAAATTACTAAAGATGATATCAATAATTTTGGAACACCTCTTCTCACAATTAAGCTCACACACCCACTAAATAATGAGATAGAGTTTATGAGAACACTCATCTCCATCACCACCCATCTATCTTCCCCAAATCCTACCCTCAAAACATATCCACTCTCAAAACTTTGAGAACCCTCATGCTTTATCAGGCACCACTCCGGAAGGAAGGCGAAACCTCTATTAAGCGCCACGCTTTACTTGTCACAAGCAGGGAGGAAACAGACCTTTATTCCAATATCACCATCCATCATTTCATCATGTTGTTCCTTGTGTTACGATTCCGACCAGGCGAACACACCATTCATTATTTTCCATAACACATTAATCTAACAACACATCCATCATAATCATAAAGATTATCTTTAGAGGCAATTACAATTCACGTGTTCCATTCCACTTAATCATCAAATCCTAATATTTAATTGTACAAAACAATAATTATTATACATTATCCAAGATTTAGTGATTTAATTACCAACATTAATTTCTTTAACCACTACAAAAAAAGTATATTTTATAGCATTTGTTTATAGCATTTTTTAAAAAATGTTATAAAATAAAAGGCATTAATAGCATTTAGTAATAAAATGGTGTAAAAAATTATCTAATCGTACCATTTATTTTTTATAACTTTTTTTATTTTTATTTTTTTTTATACTTTTGATAGCAATTAAAAACCAATGTGATATATTAATTAATTTGGAAGCCTATTGTAGATTTTATAGCGTAAAATAAATGCTAAGAAAACCTTCTAAAAAAATTTACTTTAAATGTGCCCGCCCTTTTTTTGGGTCTGGTTTTCAGCGTCATGATTTCCCTCTCCGTGTTTTTTTGCCCTGTTCTTCTTTCTTCCTCTGTATTGTTTAAGGTTTCTACTATAGGGTTTGTTAAGAGCAATTCCTCAATCACGATAATTATTGTTCAAAAAAAGTCAAGGTAATTCTCTTCCCCTGCCTCTTTGTTCAGATTTGTAAAACGCTAACCTGTTTTGTGTAATCGATTAGAATTTTTGGATCAACATGGGTATGGTTTTTATATATCTAACACAAGGATACAAACAAACTAAATTGTACAGATCTTATCAAATAGATACAGACAAATCACCTACTCTTGATAGGTTATTTTTTTTACTCTTCGTATTTATTAATCATTGTCTTTTCTTCCTCTGTTATTATTTGGGTTTTGTGATCTCGATTTTGAAGTTTTCTTTTTGCGGAATATTTTAATGGATAAATTAGTACTGGATGGGATATTGATTGCTTGGGAGAAAAAAAATCTTAAAAGTGTTTTTGGTCCCAACACGAACGATGGGAAAGTTGCCTTGCATATTTACTTTAATACACAATCAATAGTCTTCATCTTGAAAATTTATTTGGAGGTCTTGCAACAATTTTATATGGTGCTTTAACTTAATATTTTGAAGAAATTGTCAATTAGTGGGAAGTGGGACAAATATTTACAGGGAATCTTTATAGGGTGTTTTTATTTATTTATTTATTATACAGAAAGAGTTGCATCTTCATATAGTTGTAAATATTTTTATTAATTAAAATAGTGAAATCCATCACTTTTGTGTTATTTTTTGAAGAAGAGAAGAAGAATATTATGAGATGAATGATATGAAATATTGTTTCAAGATTGCCAAATAACCTCTTATTTTTATTTTTTGCCTTTTATTTTGTTGTAACATGTCTCTTGTTTGTTGACTATCATGGTTTTTACACTTCTGGCCTATTTTCAATACCTATCTTGTGAAATGTGATATCTAGTTCTAGTGGGCAATTTTCATTCACCTTGGCATCTTAGTCTTATTTTTTTAATCAGGAGCTAAATTAATTCTATATTCAGCCCACATCAATTAATTATATTTGCTGATTTTTGTATATATTTATTGCAATCTATTTCTGTGGTTTTCTCAAGTGATGTACATGTAGGCAGACACGCAAATATATATAAGAAATGATGGCATGCCATCATGAAAAATGCCCCATAGGAGTAATTACATATGTAAGATTGAATGTTCTGCTCATGATATTTTTATTGGTTTACAATTGCAAGGGGTTGCTTGCAAGTTTTTTAATTTTGACTCCTTTTGTTGTTTTTTTTTTTTTTTTCCTCCAGTTACCTTGTTGTCATGGAAAGAAACATTTATCAGAACAAATTCTTGCAGTTAATCCAAGGTATATACGTGCTTCTAAAATTAGTTTGTCCTACTAATAATAACAGTAGTTTTTTTTTTTCCTTGTAATTTTTCATTTGGTTTGTTACTGTCAAGTTGTACGATGTTAATTGTATTATATGGTGAGTCCACCTTGAAGTTTGATGTGTCTTTACCTTGAATGTGATCTTGAAACTTATTTCTGAAAATATATTGTTTAAATTTGTTTATTGACTAGGAATTTTATTTTCATTTTGCAGCTATTGCCTTTGGAAAGTAGAGGGACTAAACTCATCACAAAAGCAAGCTTGAAGGATATGAAATTTGTAATTGAAGAAGTGGATATTTGAATAACTAGTTTATTTTTATTTGTACATGGCTATGTTTTGTCCATTAGCATCCTTTGGAAACTTAATTTTAGTGTTTTATTAAGTCAACGTATGACAAGTTTGTATAATTATTTCAATCCTTTTAATGAATTTTGTGTAATTACTTTCAACATTGATGTTGAATGAAAATATGAAATTTTATTTTATAAAAAAAAAATTACAATGATAGCAAGTAAAAAACTATCACATGATGGTATTAACATCATCTATGACAACATCCGCAAATTGTTACGAAAGAATTTGTAGCATGACAAAACTACTATTGTTATAATTCAATAGCATTATTAGAATGCTACGGTATTCTTTTGATAGCGTTCACTTATAGCACTTGATAAATGCTATTGAAAATTATAGACTTTTAATAACATGGGCTAATATAGCATTCCAACAAATGCTATTATTTACTTTTGATAGCATTTTTTGCACGCTATAAAAAGTGATATTTGTTGTACATAACCCTTGTATACAATAATCAATTTCTACAACCACTAATCATCATTATTTATACCCATCTTAACCAAACATGAACTTAATTTCATGAATCTAAAGTCAATTGAAACATTCTTTATTTCCAAAATAAATTCCACAACTAGGGTTAGACATAAATTAGGGCTTTTTACTTAAAGCATAAAATCTTGTTCTAACCATTTAAAACTTCCTTTAATCCACCTCAATTTGTCATTTAATTTCTTTATTTTGGAAACCCCAACTTCCTTTACATGCTTTGTAGAAATCTCCTCAAGATGAGGTTTTTATGCAATAGAAATCTACCACATATCCATTTATAAGAAAATATTGATGCGAAGCAAGAAAAATCTCTACCTTAAGGAAGAAGAGGATGAACCCGAAATTTTCACTTCAACGAGAATGCGATCCGCTTGGATGGATAGAAAGCCCTTGACGTGCTTTTCTTTTTTATATAAGGAACATGGGGTAGAAAATGAAAGAAAACAAATGAAACCCAAGCATGAAAGCTTGAAACCCACAACAATGGTGGAAAATAGGAAGAAGAGAGAGAAGGAGCAAGAGAGAATAAAGAAAAGTGGACCAAAAGTGACTTTTAAATATGTTGAATTCGGACACTTCACTTGAGCGACCAATCCTTCGCTCGAGCGAACAAGACAAACTCCCAGAAGTTCAAACCAGATAAGGCATTGGAGGGAATTCTTTCAAAAAGACTCCAGAAATCCATGTGGGATTCAATCAAATGTATTGAAGGGAATATTGAAATTTTGATATCCCTCCAAAATTTTTGCTCTCATTTCAATCAAATTATTTGAATTAAAATCACTTGGAGGGAATATTAAATATTTGATTTCATCTTTTAAAATTGAAATTAATAATATTTTAAAATATATTATTATATTTTTCAGTAAAAAAAATATTAGGACAAATATTTAAGATAATTTAATATTTTTAATATTTTTAATTTATAATTTTATTACTTATATTTTTATTTAAATATAAATTTTAATATATTTATGACGTCATGGTTGGATTTCGGTTCAACTGTCGAGTTGAACTGGTGACTCGTTCACCCAATCTCTTTTCTAGTTTGCTCACTCGTCCAATTTTTAAAACATTACTCTACAATCACACTAAGAAAAAAAAAATACTCTAAAGGATCTTGACTCGTGGAACAATACTCCAAAACCATCAAATAATCACTTTAGACTTCTTTGACGTTTTTGTTTTTTGTATTTTATTTTATTTTTTAAATTGAAAGTCATAGAAATATACAGACAAAAATCAATATTCACTTTTTTGTACAAATTGCACTATTGCTTATCTAAATTTATCTAATTTATATACTTATTTTTGTATCCATCCTTTTGATTTATCCAAACATGATAGATTGGCTTAAAGGTTATTATTTGGTCCTAAGAGTCGTGTCCTATGTTTTTTTTTTTTTTGAACAAAAAAAAAAAAAAAAGAATGCTTTGAGGAGTCATAGAAGTAATTGAGGGATTGCGAAAATCATTATTATTATTTTTTTTATAACAATGTTTTTAGTCTTTTACTTTGTTTTAATGTGGACTAGTTTCATCATGAATGTATTTTGTCAAAATAATGGATTTTTTGCCATTAAAGTATGGGGCTCTAATCTAGTAATAATTTATCAACAATTCTAGGCATTCCAAAAATGTATGAAGAGAGTTTTTTTTTTTTTTTTTTTAAA
>NW_021024965.1:55105-73901 GCF_004153795.1 Camellia sinensis
AATTTTTTATTTTTGTAGCAAAGGGGGGGGGAGGGTGGGGGGGGGGGGGGGAGGGGGGGGGGGGGGGGAGAATGTGAAAACCAAATAAATAAATAAAAGCAATAATAATTTTATAATCTCCAAAATTTTGATGGTGAATCTTAAAGGGCAAATTAAATATTTGGAGGTCCTTTTAATTAATTTTAAACCTAAAATAAATTTATGGTGAAAGTCTTTAATTTTAAGGCAAGATTTTTTATATAAAAAAGGGAAAATATTAGTAAGTATATGTTGATCTAATAATAGTTGTATTTTATTTAAATTAATGGAGAGAGAAAATATAATATAACAAAGGATAATTATTTAGAGTCTTTTATGTTATGTATAACAAAGGTGAGAGAGAGAGAGAGAGAGAGAGAGAGAGAGAGAGAGAGAGAGGAGGGAAAACAAAGCTTTAGTGCTTCTAACAATTTCCCTAGCAGCAGTAGCCGTGAGAGAGAGAAGAGAAACAAAAGATTAAAATTAAGGAAGGAATTGGATGTGTTGTGCTGTGTGGGATCATCAAAGGATAGCCCCCCTAGGTTTTCTTCTCTGCTTTCTTTGTTCTTTATCCTTATTCTATTATTATTTAGTTCTTTAATGGAGAGGTTGTAGGTGTATGTATTTTGTATATATATATATATATATACTGTTAAGAAATTTGAGATACAATTGTGTGTAAAGAATGGGTGTAATTCTTAGTCCGAAAATTCTACACACAAACATAAACTTTAAAAATCGAGGAATCATATCAAAAGGATGAATTTTGAATTGAAATTTTTACAATACATTAATTACATATTCAATTGCATACCAAAATTTTCTTATAATTTTTGTAAGTCAAAATCCATATAAACTGATGCATTCAAATCTGTCCAGGAAACTAATACAAAATAGTAACTTTGGAAGTGTCATTCTCTTTGGTATAAATCTGAAAATTATCAAATCAACGTCATTAGAACCGGTTATGAATCTAGTTTCTTACATTTTTGGCCTTGCGTTGATTTCTTGGGTATACTAAGAGAACCCATAATTTCTTTAAAGTGCTGCAGAAAACCACCTGTTTGGATATAATTAATTGTAAATAATTATTTTGAAAAGCAAATCAAGTAAAACCAATTAGGTCTGAAACTTAGGATACGCCAGTTGATATCTGTAGGGTTTTGGAATTTTTTCTAACAGCGTGGAGTGGGTTTTTAATTTTTAACTTTAGCAAATAGATTGGGAAAACTTGTTTAAAATTTTGTTTTATCTTAAAGTTACTTTTAATTAAGTTTCGATCTAAACCCATGTCTTGGGTAATTTTAGACCTTGAAGAACATGATCTTAGGTACAATTTAATAGTAACGGTGAGTTGGGTTGAGCCGTGATAGTGTGATTTAGCTTGGGGTAACTTAGTTTCTTATTTTTTTTTAGTATTTTTGAGTTACTAGTGACATGTAGTTTTTGTACTTGGTTCAAGACACTAGTTGGACTTTCCTATGTGGTTTGAGGATTATATTATACTGTGTTTAGGTGAGTAGTTTCGTGCTACATATTTTTATAAATGTTCTCCTACCTTAAACTGTTGGAAAATTAAATTGTAATTTCAGGACTAAACTGTTTTGATAAATTATTATAGTATCAATGGAATTAAATTATTTCTGAAATATGTGTAAACTTGGCATACTGTAAACTATTTATTACGGTCTCATGTTTAGAACAGTGAACTATCATGTTTTGTGAGACTGAAACAAGAGGTTATATGCGCTGCTCAATGGCTTCTTGAACTCATTCACCATCCATAAAAGAATCTCTCCATTCTGAGTGCAACTTGAGATGAAGCAATAGAAGGAATTTGACCACAAGACACATTAGGGAATAGCCGCAAACTTGTTGTCTTTTAGGTTATGTTTAGATTAAGAATTTCAAAAGTGATTCACAGAGAAAAAAAAAATGGCAAAAAGAAAAATCAATGAAATGTATGTTCAATTTTTATCACATTTTTTTATTTCCTTTACCTTTACCTTCCTCAGATCTTAAATCCAAAGGCTGCCACCATGAACAAGGGGTGAAAAACCCATGAATGGCTAAGAAAGAACAACAAAGGTCCACCATCTGATGCTTCCCATTGCGTGCTTGATGTAGAGCACATGGATAAAGTTTCAACATTGCAATAGCCGCAGCAACGGGAATCTTCTTCTCTTTTTCTTTTTTTTTTCCCACATACATTTTAGTGGGAAAAAAATGACATTATTTTTTTTGTTCATATTAGGGGTGGGCAAGCATCCATCCAATCTGTCAAAATCAAATGGTCCAACTCGATCCGCTACAAAATGAATAGTTTCAACAGTTTGAGTGGATGGATCTGGATGAATTTTTCTCAATCTGTCTAAGTTCAAACGGATGGTGAATGAGATCCAACCCGATCCACCAACACTCTTAGGAAAATGAAATTATGCTTTGTGTGTTAAAAACATGACCTTATATTTGCGGAATATAAAAGTTAAGCCTTTATTTGTATTATAAAAAATGAACAATAAAAAATTTTGAGTGTAAAATAGTAAACAATTAACACTAAAACCCAAACTGCCAAACCAATCCATATTCACCCTCCAACTGGCACAACTCACTCAATCCGCATCTGCTAATTATGCGGATGGATACAAATTGATTTTTGCCAATCCGTCTAACGGATGGCGGATAAGAGGTCAGTTGACCCAACTCAATTCACGAGTATCCTTAATTTATGCAACTAAGGAATTATTGATGGAAAATGATGCGAGTATACTTGACTTGTTTTGATCACACTATCTTTTGAAAATCTAATTCAAAAACATGCATTTGATAAGGAAAAAAAAAAAAGTTAACACAAGAAAGGTCTGGTCATTCATCACTATTACTCTTTTTGTATGAAATAAAAGAAGTATCAAAAAAAAAATTTAAATAAGAAAAAACGAAACAAATAAGAAATGAAAAGCGATTCAATAAGTGAGAAAAAAAAAGAGGAAAAAATGTTAGAATTTTAATAAAAATAAAATTAATTATTTCCATTTAATTTGTTTAACCGTTATTAACATTAATATTGTTTTAAATATTTCGGTTACAAAGATATTATTAAGTTTTATTATTATAATTATGTAATGATTAAATGTGATATATTAATTCTTATAAGATTTTCATTTATATACATTCCTATGTTTTCTAAAGATGGAGGATACATAAGAATCACAAGAAGACATATGTATATGAGATATTGAGTTTTAACATGAGAATACTTTATCTATTTTATGTATTTTCTGGGCAACTATGGCTTCTAACTCGTTCATATCCTCTTGGTGGACATAAATAATGGATGAGGAACGCTGTGAGCGCTGAGGTTGTATCTTGGAACCGTTGCACTCCGTTTGTACCTTCACATGGGAAGGAACAACGGCTTTAGGACAGTGACCACATGCCTCTTAATATCACAGGCCAACTCTTTCTTACTCATTGTGAATTTACTTACTTTCATATTTTATTTATCGTAAATCTTTTAATCATTTTATTAATTAAATTATATTAGTAAATAATATTTTTCTAACAAAAAACCCATGATCAACAAATGCTTCTCCAAATTAAACTCATGAGTTAAAATTGGATAATTCTATTTCCATACAGGCCTCGTTTGGAAACAGGCTAATTTAGTAACTTTTTGACTATTTGGCTAAAAACGTAGGTAAAAAAAACTTGTATGCTTGGGATGACTTTTTGGCTAATTATGAAAAAATGTGCAAAAAGTAGAGAGAAAAGAGAATCTTTGACTTTTTGGTATTAGTTGTTAGTTTTTTGGCTAGTAACTTTTTGACTAATTGGCTAAAAAGGTAAGTCCCCAAACAGGGCCACAGTAAGTTTTCTCAATGCACATATTTAATGATTACCTTTTCAATACACACATCATTAAAAAAAAAAAAAAAAAAAAAACCCTTAGTGCACATCTCTTTATTTCAATAACATTATCTTCAATTTTCAAAACCTTAATTTTGATTCCATCCACCTACCATTTCCTCATTCGCTGCTGTTGTCGCCACTCTCAACCATCCACCGCTATCACCACGGTTACTCCTAACTCATCCCCTTCCATCCTAGACCTCCATAGTTAATCTTAAAAGTGAGTGGCTTGTGGCAGGGGACTTGTGGGATTGTATGGCTTATGTGGGAAAATGGTCACATGTAGATGAGAAAAGAGGTGAAGGAAGGGGATGGTGGAGGAGAGAGGTGGCATTCGCAATAGAAGATGGTTGTGGTGTTTTAATTAGGATTTGGGTGAAATAATATAAGGTTATTGTGGTACTTTGATTCTAAAACAAAATTGTATTAAGAAAAAAGTCTCATTGAGTGTGCGAAGTGAAAAATTATTGTGTGAAAATAGAATTACTTGCCAAAACTCCATTCATCACTTGTGTGAGGTCAGATTTCACACTTGAACTTTTAAAAAAAATAATAATAATAAATTATTTTTTTATTTGTTTCTTGGATGATGGAACCAAGGTTGATAAACTAATTTTGAATTATGCATAAATTGAAGGAGAAATTACTTCAGCAAGAACAACAATTCTATGTTACAAATCAGTAGGAAAAGAAATTTACTACCAACCCATGATTTTCTGATATTGAATTTGCCCTTACACCTGAAAACAACGTCGTTTGGAAATCTCTTTTACCCCCTTTCCAACCTAGCCAGCCTTTGCACTGTAGTACACTCCCAAACTACTCTCTCACTGTTTTGCTCAGCCTCTCTCTCGTTTTCCCCGCGCGATTCCTTCCTTCATTCCTCTCTCTCTCTCTCTCTCTCTCTCTCTCTCTCTCTCACTTTCACTCTCATCATAATAATTTTAATGATAATTTTTGTGTTTATGTTATTGATGAAATGACTGAATAAAATAAGTTTTTGGTAGGCTTCATTTTGCTGTTTTGTGCCAAAAAAATTCATTTTGTTTGATGAAATGCAACTCCATCCTGTGTAGGGTGCAAATGTGTAGCGTGTAAGGTGTAACTCTATCCTATGTGGAGTGTTTAACTTTAATCAAACCATTTAATTTAAACTTCCAAATTTCTTTATTGTAATGTTTGTGGGTGTTATTTTTAAGTTAATGACAAGGTGTGATGTATATGCACATGGTGCAAGTGCATTTCATCAAACACCTTTTGCGAGCTTGTCAACAGACTAGTACCCTTGAGCAAAAAAGGTGTTTGATTAAGTTGTTCATAAAACACCTTTTGTAGTGCAAGTGCATTTCATCAAACAAAAAACAAATGTTTGCGAGTCTGTCAACAAAAAGACCAAAAGAATCATATTAAAATTTGGTGAAATTCCATTTCAGTGTAATTTTTAAAAAATATTTGATTATTAATGATAAACTTTACAACATTAAAAAATAATTTTATAAAGTTTTCCATGTTTTTGAATTTATTATTATTAGTTTTTTAACTTTACATCTTAAGTGTTATTTCCCCTTAAAATTTTGTACCTGAAAGAAAGCACTATTAAGTCAAATTATTTTTTTTGATTAGTACTGGGGTGTCCGAATCAAAACTTGACTAATTCCCAGGGATGCGTAAGCCCTCGACAAAGAGTTTCTTGTAAGTGTACCATGATTAATTCAAGAGTTTTTCCCTAGTCCAATGGACTAAGGAATTGTTAACACCTAAGAAGTTTCAATTTCTGAACCTTGGAAAGAGCACGCTGTTAGGGAAAATCGATGTGATTCCCTACAAGTAAATCAATCAATGAGAATAAAAACTAATGCGGAAAAATTAAATCAGAAGCAACATAAGAATTTTTACGTGGTTCCCTCAATGTGAGGTACGTCCACGGGATCGAAATCCGATTTCACTATCAACCAAATAAGTTCCAAACGATTACAAACAAGACACTAATGATCTCACAAAACCACCCTTAGGTGAATTCCAAATAAACAAGAGGAAAGAACTCACCAAATAGATGAATAAAAATCTTCAGAAACCAAAAGTGAAGAAGACCCAAAAAAGCGAACCCAAATCACCCGAAACAGAGCAACTAACCGAAGATCCACACCTTAACCAATTTGCTGCCACTGAATTGATTACCCAAGCCGAAACAGAGCACTGAATTGATGTTTCCACAAGGACTATCTCACCAAAAAAATATGAATAAGCTTTGTTAACCCACCAAATTGATTTTTTAATCAATACAACTTGTAGCAGCCGCAACGCCTCGGAATGAGCAAACACAAATCCCTAAAATATTGTGAATTTAGGATTTATTATCAAACCTTAGTTATTTCCAAATTGGATTGGGTCTCCACAAATTAAATATAATATATAAAAATATATTATAATTAATACTAAACCAAATTAAACTCTTTTTCCAAATCCAATTGGGTCCCACACTCCTTATTGGAGGTATACCCAACACACGCCTCCCAAGACCCAAGTCCTTACCATCAGGCTAAACCCTTGGGGTTACTATTAAGTCATATTTATTATCCTAACTCATTTGATGCTATAACAAGATATCAAACAACTGAAATAGAAAATCAAGACCCAAAGCCAAAATGCAGCATAGACAATATCATGGAATCATCAAGTAAAGCTTGGATTAGAAATGAATATTCCAGACCTATACATAATGAGATTTTAATTTTAACAAGGATAGCCGACCGCTGAAATGTTAACTTGTTGAACATAAAAATTGCAAAAATTACCACCTTATAAGAAGAAATGGATAATGTAAATAACCTGGACATTTGGTCATTGAAACCCACATCTTTGGTAAAGCCTTCAACATACGGATTCGTATCAATGTTTACAAAATTACATTAACTGCTCCTCAAACAACCCACTACAGTTCCACATAAAACAAATTAAAAATCATATGAATTTGTTATTTTCTTATCCTTCTTGTCAGATTTAGTTTTTAATAATCCAAAGCTAGCAGACCAATATTTATAAGCTAAATTTGTTATGTGTTGTGTGCAAACTATCTTAATTAGCAAATCAAGTAGCTAATTTAGTCATTCCCTAAAAATAAAACTCCATGTGTGATTCCATCAGCAAATTGAAATTTCTTGGAATGAATTCCAGTTTAAACAAACTTCAAACTTTAGGTAAGTAACAATTCATTCTAGGATAAACTATCAATAGACCCTAATAGTTGGACTTAATTCCCATCAAGTTTCATTAAAAATAAGTCATAATAAAATTGTTGCTAAAAATAATTTTTTATGATGATTTTTTGCATATGTCGCTAAAAATTGACAAAAAATCTTCAAGAAACATATAGAAAGATATATCTGATCAATAAAGGAATGTGGATATTTCTCTTCAAATAAAGAATCAATGAAATCTCCAGATGAAATCTGATATGTTGCATGCATGAAATAGTCGACAGGCATTATAAAACATTCGAACAAGTGAAAGAGAATTTACCTTGGTCTATATGGAATCTTCACATATAATATGCGCATTCCTTTTTGCACTTCACTCACTCAAGGTTAACGAGTAGATTCCATGTATTTACAGATGGATATCTGGAACGTGTGCTATCTTATACCAATCCTCCTCATTTCCCTTTTGACATCGCCTTGCCAATTTAGGACTGCATCCATAAATGCTCGAAGTTTGGAGTTTGGTTAGGCTTTGAAAGCTATGAAGCAGTAATGGAATCTTGGGGCAGTCCCAAATGCATAATGATTGAAGAGACGTAAGGAATCTAGAAGCAAGCACAATACTTATTGTATCCAACAATTTAAGAAATAAAATAGTTTGTTCTTCCGAATATATTCTTCAAATATATCATTGGGATTCCATTCCCATATATCTCATTAGTGGATTTAATTTTCCATCACTTCTTCTTCTACTTTTTTTTTCACTCCTAAATAGGCATGTCACTATTTCCAATTGTGGTGAAACACGGTTCCGCTGCATCAATTTTGATAGAGTAAATTGAATGATTTAAACATCTAGTTCTGAGAACTTTGAAGATTGTCGGTCACAAAAACAAAGATTACTTGTTTCTTTGTTAGGCCACTACAGAAAAACGAATTGCCTTTGGTCATTGATGTTGCCAAAATGTCAATAGGGTGCATAGTAATGCAATGGAATGTTGCTCCCTATCAAAACTTGTGTTGATGTTAATAAAGTAATGTTGGAAACCAACAATGTTAGCTCAATTTGAATCACTCCACATCAATGAAAAAAGGCCCAAGGGAGGATGCAAAAACCTCCACAGAAAATGGGAAACAGCCCTCAAAAGACCAAAATAGACCAGAAAGAAACCTCCATTCATTGTCAGGACAATGCAGAAACATGAAGCAATCAACCTACAGCTTGACTTTCTCATTTCCCCCCTTTCTTTTTAGGCAACAGAATAAATTAGGTGGTAAATTTTGTGAGTAGAAACATTTCAATCAAATGAATTCTGAAAGAAAAAAAAAAAAAAAAATTCAATTCCCCTTTGCATCAATACTAAGTAGGAATATGAAAATGACAAAAGTCCATGCAGTTTCCTCCAAACTTCAATGAATGTGGAATTCTTCTCTAAACGATAAAGGATTAAAGTGAAATTTGAACAAAAGTTTGAAGGTTAAAAATATAATTTATTATAAAATTTAACAAAAGCTAATTTGGATATTTCTTATCTGTTACCTCTCTCTTCTTCTTCTTCTCTATAGATACGGCTGAGTAAGGAATTTGAAAAATTCACAATTTGAACCGGTCCAGTCCAATCCTGTTGATTTGGATTGGTTTTTTGAATCCCTGGTTTGGTTCTAAATTGGAAAATTAGGAATCTATTCTCTGCAGATTGATTCCGAATTAGAGTTCACGGTTCCAGATTGGAACTAATCTAGACTGTATGTAACTTAAACCATATAAAAAAGGGAGTAAGACTGCTTCATGTGTTAAATATAGCCACTGTAAAGCTTCTTGTGCTTGGGTTAGTGCAAATGGAGCTAGTACATTGAGAAAACATTTTGCAAACTATCCTAAGTCTCCTCAAAATCAAGAGAAGAAAAGACAAAATATTTGTTTAATGAGAGTTTTATAGTTGCTACATGTTGAACAATATGTTTATGTACTAGATAATATATTTGTTTACGTTAATTGTGAAACAATATGCATATTTATGTGATTTTTCTTTGTGAACATATTATATGAAACTGTGGTTCCAAACCTAGCTGAATCGTATTTAAATGGTTTGGTTCGGATTGGTTTGGTTCCAATTTTTATGGAATCATAGACAATCGATTGATCATGGTTTTACTTTAAATCGAACCAATCCAGACCATACTCACACCCTATCTATAAACTAAAGAAGAAAGGCCAAATTACACTTTACTCCCCTCAACTATCACCATTTTTCATTTTACCCCATTAAACTAAAAATTGATATAATGTACTCCCTTCATCTTTTAAAAGTTTTCAATGTGTATGTAATATGCACATGGCATATCTATGACGAAAATAAACTTTTAAAAAATCTGTTATAAATATGATATGCGCACATTATATGCACATTGTCTATCAATTTTGTTATTAGAATGGAGACATAAGAGTTTGATTGAAATTTTTTTAAAAAATGAAGAATATACGTTGTATTAATTTTTAATTTAAGAGAATAAAGTAAAAAACGATAATGGTTAAAGACGGTAAAATATAATTTGTCCAAGAAGAAATCGTGCGGCAAACTTAGAGTAAAAACATTTCGGGTGATGATTGAGACCCTCTCTAATCACCACCCCCACTATTCCCACCATCCCCATACACACGTGGAAGGTAGTGATTGGAGGAGAAGAAGAAAAAAAAAATGACCAATCAGGTGAAGAGGGAATAAGGGATGAAAAAAAAAAGAGTCCAAGTGATTATTGAAACATTTCACCCAAAAAAAATCCAATCAAATTTGATAAAAGTGCATCCTCAAAAGTCAAATGCAACTTGGAAAAATGAAACCCAATGTAGTTTCCTCGAAACTCCAATAAAAGTGCATCCCCATTGCATCAAAAGTCAGATGCAACTTGGAAAAATGAAACCCAATGTAGTTTCCTCGAAACTCCAATAAAAGTGCATCCCCATTGCATCAAAAGTCAGATGCAACTTGGAAAAATGAAACCCAATGTAGTTTCCTCGAAACTCCAATAAAAGTGCATCCCCATTGCATCAAAAGTCAGATGCAACTTGGAAAAATGAAACCCAATGTAGTTTCCTCGAAACTCCAATAAAAGTGCATCCCCATTGCATCAAAAGTCAGATGCAACTTGGAAAAATGAAACCCAATGTAGTTTCCTCGAAACTCCAATAAAAGTGCATCCCCATTGCATCAAAAGTCAGATGCAACTTGGAAAAATGAAACCCAATGTAGTTTCCTCGAAACTCCAATAAAAGTGCATCCCCATTGCATCAAAAGTCAGATGCAACTTGGAAAAATGAAACCCAATGTAGTTTCCTCGAAACTCCAATAAAAGTGCATCCCCATTGCATCAAAAGTCAGATGCAACTTGGAAAAATGAAACCCAATGTAGTTTCCTCGAAACTCCAATAAAAGTGCATCCCCATTGCATCAAAAGTCAGATGCAACTTGGAAAAATGAAACCCAATGTAGTTTCCTCGAAACTCCAATAAAAGTGCATCCCCATTGCATCAAAAGTCAGATGCAACTTGGAAAAATGAAACCCAATGTAGTTTCCTCGAAACTCCAATAAAAGTGCATCCCCATTGCATCAAAAGTCAGATGCAACTTGGAAAAATGAAACCCAATGTAGTTTCCTCGAAACTCCAATAAAAGTGCATCCCCATTGCATCAAAAGTCAGATGCAACTTGGAAAAATGAAACCCAATGTAGTTTCCTCGAAACTCCAATAAAAGTGCATCCCCATTGCATCAAAAGTCAGATGCAACTTGGAAAAATGAAACCCAATGTAGTTTCCTCGAAACTCCAATAAAAGTGCATCCCCATTGCATCAAAAGTCAGATGCAACTTGGAAAAATGAAACCCAATGTAGTTTCCTCGAAACTCCAATAAAAGTGCATCCCCATTGCATCAAAAGTCAGATGCAACTTGGAAAAATGAAACCCAATGTAGTTTCCTCGAAACTCCAATAAAAGTGCATCCCCATTGCATCAAAAGTCAGATGCAACTTGGAAAAATGAAACCCAATGTAGTTTCCTCGAAACTCCAATAAAAGTGCATCCCCATTGCATCAAAAGTCAGATGCAACTTGGAAAAATGAAACCCAATGTAGTTTCCTCGAAACTCCAATAAAAGTGCATCCCCATTGCATCAAAAGTCAGATGCAACTTGGAAAAATGAAACCCAATGTAGTTTCCTCGAAACTCCAATAAAAGTGCATCCCCATTGCATCAAAAGTCAGATGCAACTTGGAAAAATGAAACCCAATGTAGTTTCCTCGAAACTCCAATAAAAGTGCATCCCCATTGCATCAAAAGTCAGATGCAACTTGGAAAAATGAAACCCAATGTAGTTTCCTCGAAACTCCAATAAAAGTGCATCCCCATTGCATCAAAAGTCAGATGCAACTTGGAAAAATGAAACCCAATGTAGTTTCCTCGAAACTCCAATAAAAGTGCATCCCCATTGCATCAAAAGTCAGATGCAACTTGGAAAAATGAAACCCAATGTAGTTTCCTCGAAACTCCAATAAAAGTGCATCCCCATTGCATCAAAAGTCAGATGCAACTTGGAAAAATGAAACCCAATGTAGTTTCCTCGAAACTCCAATAAAAGTGCATCCCCATTGCATCAAAAGTCAGATGCAACTTGGAAAAATGAAACCCAATGTAGTTTCCTCGAAACTCCAATAAAAGTGCATCCCCATTGCATCAAAAGTCAGATGCAACTTGGAAAAATGAAACCCAATGTAGTTTCCTCGAAACTCCAATAAAAGTGCATCCCCATTGCATCAAAAGTCAGATGCAACTTGGAAAAATGAAACCCAATGTAGTTTCCTCGAAACTCCAATAAAAGTGCATCCCCATTGCATCAAAAGTCAGATGCAACTTGGAAAAATGAAACCCAATGTAGTTTCCTCGAAACTCCAATAAAAGTGCATCCCCATTGCATCAAAAGTCAGATGCAACTTGGAAAAATGAAACCCAATGTAGTTTCCTCGAAACTCCAATAAAAGTGCATCCCCATTGCATCAAAAGTCAGATGCAACTTGGAAAAATGAAACCCAATGTAGTTTCCTCGAAACTCCAAATGGTCTTCAACGATGAGAGGGTAGAGTGCCACTTTGAGCTTAAAATTTGGGTTTATGTTTCTCAGGATTTTGATGTGAAAAGGGTGATAGAAGCAATAATCAAATCCCTAACTGGGAAAATCTGTGAAGCCTCAAGCCTAGATTATTTGCAGAAAAAGCTTCGAGAGATGCTAAATGGGAAAAGGTATTTGCTTGTATTAGATGATGTGTGGGATGAAGATCAAGACAACTGGGATGGGCTAAAGTATTTACTAGCATGTGGATCAAAAGGCGCTTCCATTATCGTTACTACTCGTGTTGCAAAGGTAGCATCAATCATGGGAACTGTTCCAGCACATCACTTGTCATTTTTATCTGATGAAGATTGTTGGTTGTTGTTCAAGCAACGAGCATTTGGACACAGGAATGAAGAGCATCCAAACCTTGTGGCCATTGGGAAGGAGATAGTGAAGAAGTGTGGGGGTGTGCCTTTAGCTGCGAAGGCCCTTGGAGGGCTAATGCGCTTCAAAAGTGAGGAAACAGATTGGCATTTTGTTAAAGAAAGTGAAATTTGGAACTTACCCCAAGACAAAAATTCCATCTTGCCCCTCTTAAGATTAAGTTACTATAGCCTTCCATTGGAATTGAGACGGTGTTTTGCTTACTGTGCCATTT
Source organism: Camellia sinensis (assembly GCF_004153795.1). NCBI lineage: Eukaryota > Viridiplantae > Streptophyta > Magnoliopsida > Ericales > Theaceae > Camellia > Camellia sinensis. Next base: position 67,993 of record NW_021024965.1, read on the forward strand.
TTCTAAAAGGTTCTGAAATTGAAAAGGAAAAACTCATTCATCTTTGGATGGCTAATGGCTTTATTTCATCCAACGGAAAATCGGAGTTAGAAGATATTGGTAATGGTATGTGGAATGAGTTATATTGGAGATCTTTTTTCCAAGACGTGGACAAATATCCATCTGGCAACATTATTTTCAAAATTCATGATCTTATGCACGATCTTGCCCAATCCGTTATGGAAGATGAATGTCATATGATGGAGGCTAAAAGCTCAACGAATATATCAGCGCAAAGAATTCATCATGTTACACTGGTTGCTGACTATAAGCACGCAGTTGTCTTTCCTAAAGCATTATATAGAGTTGAATCCTTACATACAATTCTTCTACAATATAGACAGCCAAACACTTACTCTGGTAGTTCTTTTTCTTTTTCTTGTGACTTCACAAATTTTGGTTCGTTACGAGTGTTCGATGCATTGGGCACCAACATGGGGCAGCTGTCATCTTCAATTGGTAAGTTAAAACATCTGACGTACTTGAACCTTTCTAAAACTCTCATTCGTACACTACCAAAGTCAATTTGTAGCCTTCACAATTTGCAGACTTTAAACCTGAATGGGTGTTATAATCTTCAGAGGCTGCCCAAGAACATGAAATCCCTAAGAAACCTCCGACATCTTTATTTTAAAGGTTGTAGAAAAATACAGGACATGCCTCCAAAGCTTGGGCATTTAACTCTCCTGAGGACATTAAGTTTATTTATCGTGGGTAAGAGTAGAGGTCATCGGGTAGTTGAATTGCAATGCTTAGATCTTGGGGGAGAACTGTGTATCCGTCACCTTGAGAGAGTGAGAAACTCAACGGATGCCAAAGAAGCCAATTTGGTCGGAAAACAGAACCTCCGAATCTTGAAGTTATCATGGGGATATAACAGTGAATCAGAATCGCAAGCAAATGTTGAACAACTACTTGAATCCCTGGAACCTCACCCAAATGTTGAAGAGTTGTTCATAGACGATTACAGAGGTGCCCACTTCCCACTTTGGATGAGGGATTCAATTCTTAAAAACATAGTTTCTATTGAGCTACGTAGCTGCAGAAACTGTTTACTACTTCCAGCGTTTGGACAGTTGCCTTCCCTGCAACAGCTTTATATTTCCAAAATGGATTATCTGGAGTACATTGACAATTACTTCCCTGGCGAAAGCCCAGTTAGAGGATTTCCGGCTTTGGAAGTACTCCGTATTTCTAAGTTGCCGAATTTGGTAGGGTTGTCAAGGGAGGAAGGAAGAGAGCTACTCCCTTGTCTTCACCAGATAGACATCCGCAATTGCCCAAAATTGACCTTGCCGTGTCTTTCATCACCAACACTCTTGAATGTCTCGAGCTCCAGCAACGTGGTACCAAGTTCAATCTCAAATCTTAAGAATCTCACTACCCTTTCCGTTCATGTCCGGGACATGGTTTCTTTTCCAGAAGAGATGTTGCAAAACCTAACTGTTCTTGAATCATTGAGTATCTGGGGTTGTCATGAGATTGAGTCTTTGCCAGATCATGGGTTACGAAGCCTAAAGTCTCTCAAACGTCTGACGATTGACCACTGCTATAAATTGAGTTATTTATCTGAGAGTTTGGGACACCTCACTGCCTTGGAGGAATTGAATGTTAGTGGGTGTCCCAAGCTAGTGACTTTGCCAGACAGCATTAAACATCTTGTTTCTCTTCGACACCTACATATTTGTGGTCATCCCAGATCCATGTATTCAAATGATCTTGTTATTTGTGCAGAGTTGAAGACTTTGCCCGAAGCATTGAAACATGTCCCTGCACTTCAATCTCTATCTATTTCTGGGTATCCAGAGCTCACATCACTGCCTAAATGGTTGGGAAACCTTACGTCACTTCAATCGTTGTCCATTAGTGGCAGTCCCAAGATTCCATCACTTCCACATGGCTTTCAAAGGCTAACCAACCTCCAAACTTTGACCATTTATAGATCCTGCCCTGAATTGGTAAGGCGATGTCAAAAGGAAAAGGGGGAGGATTGGTATAAGATAGCACATATTCCAAAAATCAATCTGTAAGTGCTTGTTTATTGTTTATTGTTTTTTTTTTTCTTCTTCTCTCTAAAGATTTGTAAATGTTTGAGTTATTCAATCGTTGGACATTAGTCTATCTGCTTCTTGTTTTTCTTGATTTTGGTATTTGAAAGGTATGCCTCCCTTGATTTTTGTATTCTTTGTTTCTTTTAATGAAATTCTCACATACCAAAAAAAAAAATATTCATAATAGGATAGGATGACCTTAAACTAATTTTAAGCTTTTAATTAAGTGTAATTAAATGGCCGTTCACTCAAGTGTAAATTTTAATAATCCCTAATAAAAATGAAATGCCCAAACAAAAACGTGAAACACCTAATTCAATCCATTCAATTTGATGTCACTCTGCATCACCACTTAGTGCCTTTATGATGATTGTGTTGAAGCTTGATTAACGAGCCCACTAAGAAAAAAAACAATGATATATATATATATATATATGAATAAACATGTAAAACACTCTTGCTTCAAGTTTTAAACCTTTCACTAAATATTTGATTCATATTTCTAAAACTCTACGTCATTATGTATATTATATGATAAAACTATTGGACTGACACTTGGACTAAGATTCTAAAGCTATAAAAGTTGCAATCATTCACCATGAAATGCTTATGGATTAGCTACCTCCTATAGTAGAGACTAGAGAAAAATGTGATTAGTTTTGAAATGTTCTATATGATACATGATTAGGAGTTCAACTTTCGCTGTCATTTCTTGCTATTGGTGGAAGAATCCATGTTAGCTGAACATATTTTAGCTGTCATTGTTGCTGATTATTTGTTTTCATTTTAGTACTTCAAAGATCTGTTGTCAAATAATAGAAAGGCTTGTACTAAATAAATCTTCCAATTTGAAATCCATCAAAACAGAAAGTGACCACTGCCCATTGGCATTGTGTAACCATTGATATGATTGAAGTAACAGAAAGTTGTTGGATATTCATAATAATAGTTAGGGTAAATTACAATGATCTCTCTTAAGATTTGGATGAAATACAATAAGCTCCCTTGACGTTTAGTTTTAAATTATAGTGACCTCCTCTAAGGTTTAATCAAATTGCAGAAACCTCCCCTAAGAATTGTGAAATGATAGAAACCTCCCTTAAGATTTAGTTTTTTATTATAAATTCCCTAATTCCATCTTTTGTTACTTTATCGTTTAAAAAAAAAAAAAAATTGTTGACAATATCAAATAAGTTAATTACATTTCTAATTTTACTCTTAAAATTGTGCCTAATTACAAAGAAATAAAAGAATACAAATTTATTTTCTCTTTTTGTTATGCCTGCAATTACTATTGATTGTGTATGCTTCCTTTATCCAAAACCCACATGTTGCCAAGTATATATCCCGCATATCATGATAGGATTATTGTAACCATTTTCTTAATCTGTTAATGGTTTGAACGCAAGGAAATCAGAACTAATTCATGAAAAATTCTACAAGTATGTGGTTTAGTTTCACACTGGTGCATCTATTTCAATATCATTGACTACTTCTTTAGCTTTTATAGCTCTCATTGCGTCTCATAGTTTCATCAATAGTGCATAAATACCGATTTTTCAAGAACAACATAGTTACTAAATGGTAACCATGTCATGATCAGCATGTCAAACCTTCAGCTAATTCATATACTAGCAGCACAAATTGATGAAACAAATTATTTGAAGAAGATTAATCATTTGTTTTTTTCAACGTGATTATATTTGAACAACATAAACCATTTATTGTCTTGAACCTGAGATATCTAAGATTGTCTATTCAAATGGGTTTTGCTTTAAAATGGCCTTAGAAGCATAAAATGCCTAAAGATTACTTTGTGCTGATTGTATGAATTTGTGGTTGCCTATTGAAAATCCTACGTGATTTGTGATTAGATCAAGATAAACTTATTCCAAAACCCAATTAATTCAAAAACTCTCAACCTAAAATCATCAACCACTTACGAGAGTGATTTTAGTTTGTTTGTTTTTGAGAATAAACAATAAATCGACACAAACGATTTTTTACGTGGAAAAAACCACAATTGAAGAACTTTCAATTGTAATCTAAAACCACGGGCGAAACGCCACTATCAATCCACTACTGAAGAACAAAAAGATTACAAAGAAACAATACAAATTACCCAACCCAGTCAATTTGTCTCTGAATCTTCTGTAACTCTTTTCACCACACCTTCGTCACGGAATTGATCCTGAAGTTGATTCCACACCACAACTCCACTTGTCGAATTAACGACTGCGTAGAATCAAACGCCTTTTGAATTCTACGCTTTAATCTTCGGAATCCACCGAAAAGAACTTTCTTGTAACTTAAGAAGCAACCTCCTTGATGTATGAATCTCAATGCATAAGTTCAGAACTCTCTCAAGAACATCAAGGAAAACTATGAAAAATCTCCAAAGAAAACTTTAAACACAACCTTAGTTCGTTTAGATCAGATCTAGGAAAAACTGAATCACAAAAACACCCTTAACAGCTTTAAATAGGAATCTGGATCCGCGATCTCCGCTCGAGCTCAACACAGCCCGCTCGAGCGGACTGACCAAAAACTGCGTGCGAAACAAACTGAGATGCGCTCGAGCGTAGGATAATCCGCTCGAGCGGAAAATCACACCCACTAGTATTTGTTGCTTGCCCTGACAAACTACTGAGACCTGCTAATCTATGCTCGAGCTCACAAGTCTACGCTCGAGCGGACAGAACAAAAACACAAAAAAATTACATTTGAATCAACACAATGTTTTGTCTCCGGATTTGACAACATAGGGACCTAACACCTATGACAGGGATGAAATTAACGACATTGAGCGCATTGAGTACTCCATGATTCAGAGATTGTATCACTACAAGAAAAGGAGGCAGAAAAGACGGAAGCTTTCGCGACGGCCTGTTTCCCGTCGCAAAAGATGACCTTTTTGCGACGGCAGATTAACCCGTCGCTAAAAAAGGTATTTAGCGACGGCAGTTTTACTGTCGACAATAAACTGTACGGGGAGTGTCATTATATGGGATTATTAGCGATGGCATTGCTTACCGTCGCAATAAAAACATTGTTTTGGAGACGGCAGAATGTTTCTGTCGCAAATAGTTAGTCATTTGAGACGGCAAAAATGTTCGTCGCAAAAAAATATCAAAAACGAACCGGTTTAGCAATACGTAATTACCATTTGCGACGGTTTAAAATGTACCGTCGCAAAAAAAATAATGACAAAACTTTTGCCTCGCTCTCCCCAATTTTGGCACTCGGTGATTTCGATAGAAATCCCTAATTCTTCGAAATCCCTAAATCTATGAAGTCCCTCAAACTTTGAATCATTTGGATCAAAATCCCTAAATCTTCGACTTCGCCTATCAGCCGTCGCTAGCCATCTTCAACCCAGCTTTCAGAGCTTCTTCTCCGGCGAAGTTCTTCGGCTTCGGCGACCCCTCCAATCGATCCTCTCTCTGCATGCTCAAAACCGCAGTTCTTGGAAGCTTCGAAAATCGCAACAATGGTGCTTCTGCTGACTCTTCTCTGAGGACTCAAATTCAAATTCAACTTCGACTTCAACTTCAACTTCAACTTCGTTCAACTTCACTTCGTTCAGGTATCTGTTCACATTCTCAAAATAGAGGTTAAACTCATTTTTTTTGATTACCTGTGTTTTATATCATATCATCATTCTCAAAATAGAAGATGAAGTTCACTGTATATTAACCTTGTTGTAGACAAAAGTATAGAGGTTGAACTCAATTTTTTTTTATTACCTCTGTTCACATTCTCTCTCACATACAGGAGAGAGAGAGAGAGAGAGAGAGAGAGAGAGGGGGTGAGATTTAT
>NW_021024965.1:77661-97772 GCF_004153795.1 Camellia sinensis
TTGATCAACAGGATTATACAAGAAGGTTTAACCTCAAAACATTTTAATAGAAGAAAACAGCTAAATTCACAGTAAATTAAGTGAAAGAGAGGAGTACCAATCAACGACGACAAAAACGAGTTCTGAGAAGAAGGTATTCCGATGACGCTTATCTTTCCTTCTCTCCCCAGTTCGTTCTGAGAAGAATGACAATGGTGAGAAGGTATTCAACTTTCTCTCTCTAGTCTTTCCAACTTCTCTTTTTTTTTTTCTTTTTTTTAATAATATATGGGGCCTCTACCAAAATGAGTTGGTCAATGTCAACTCATTCATGAACCATTTCCTGATAAATATTTCATGAATCGTAGCATTATTCATAAAGAAACGGTAATGCTACGGGTCAGGAAATGTTTATCAGGAAATGGTTCATGAATGAGTTGGCATTGACCAACTCATCTTGGTGGAGCCCCCATATATTATTAAAAAAAAAGAAAAAAAAAAAGAAGTTGGAAAGACTAGAGAGAGAAAGTTGAATACCTTCTCACCATTGTCATTCTTCTCAGAACGAACTGGGGAGAGAAGGAAAGATAAGCGTCATCGGAATACCTTCTTCTCAGAACTCGTCTTTGTCGTCATTGACTGGTACTCCTCTCTTTCACTTAATTTACTGTGAATTTAACTGTTTTCTTTTATTAAAATGTTTTGTGGATGTTGCAGAAAAGCTCAAAAAAATTTCAAAATATTTGAAAGAATGACAATGAAGCTATACATATCTACAGAGCAATTGTTAATCCAACTATCCTTTTTTTTTTAATAGTCTTTGCGTATCTACAGAAAATTTGAAATACATAATTAATTGGAAACTTGTCAATCATGTTGAAAGGTAGAAGCTTCCCTTAATAAAATGAAATTTATTCAGTATTTAGTTGAATTTATACAAGTTATGAATTCAATGTGTATGATTCAGAAAATCATCATAATCTTGTTAGTTAGTTAATCCATGTTTTGAATAAATCTTGGGAACAAAACATCAGAACTATAATTAACCAAATAAGATTAGAAGATAACCATGGAAGTAACTTGGGCAGCCACTACATCAAACAAGGATGCTTCCCTAGCATTCTTGGCGTATGTCACACATCCATCGGATCGAAGACCAGAAAACTCTGCTACTTCCAGTCCCTGTGCACCAAAATGAAATTAGAAACCAGAAAAAGCAAGAAACTGTACTATAAATTATTATTGTTTATTAAGAGATAACACCAGTTATGAATTTATACAAGTTATGAATTCAATGTGTGCAAAATTGTTATGAGATAACACTAGTTGAATTTGTTGCTAAAATTTCTTCTTTAATTTTTTATTGCTGAATTTCTTCTTAAAATTTGTTGCTAAAATTTCTTCTAGATCACTAAAATTTCTTCCAAGTCAACCACTTTTGGTATTTTGCATAGTATGTATTTGAGAGGGTAATTTTTATGAAAATTGGGCCGAGCTAGGAGATGGTCATTATGGCCCACGGTACGAAGGGCTGGGTAAAAAGGCCGTAAAGTTACTCCGGCTCAAGAGAGGTACAAAATTACTCCGACCCGAGAGAAATGTAAAGTTACTCCGATCCGGAAGCGACTTGGAGTTAGGCCGGTCTCAGAGTTTGCCCGGTCATGGCGTAATGTGGTTAGAACGGTCAGAACCTTGCTACTCGGTAGCTCAGTCTAAACACACCATGGTTTGTACATGAGAGAACCGAGATAAGGAGGAGTAAAAGAAAGAACCGAACTAAGGATAGTTCGGCCTACTCTGCGGCTCAACATAGCCATGATTACTTCGGTTATGTTGAGTTCGGCCATGGTAATAACCATCTCACTTGGTTTAAGCAGTGAGGAGGGTGTTGGAGGATAAGGATTATCCTTTAGGAGGTTAAATCCTAGGAGGACTCTGCGTGAAGGAGTAGAAGTCCTACTAGGACTGTGCCACACAAAACCTATAAAAGCTCACAAACATCACCTTTGGGGAGGTAACACACAACTTTGCTTTCTGAATATACAGAGCTTTTGTCTATTTGTCAAGCTTACTGACTTAGGCATCGGAGAGGTTTCCGGCACACACCCGCCGGCTAGCTCACGTTTGTGTTTTCAGGTGATAAAGCGACGACGTACAGAGGAGCGCAAACTTGATCATCAAGATTATACGAGAAAGTTTATTTCTTTCCCGTACAATTGGCAAATCAGTTCGGGCAGGAATGTATAACCGACGTAAAGGGTTCAGCCATCTCACTTGGCTTGCAGTGATGAGACTCCTAGTAGGACTCTGCTAAGGAGAGTTAGAGTCCTATTGGGATTGTGTAAACCATCTCACTTGGTTGGTAGTGAGTAGGGTGTGTGATTCCTAGGAGGACTCTCATAGGGAGAGTTGGAAATCCTACTAGGAATGGGCCAAACCAAGTCTATAAAAGCTCATAACCAGACCTATGTACAAGTATCCCAATTCTTACTCTAGAATACACAGAGCTTATTGTCTATTGTCTAGTTGCTGACTTAGGCATCGGAGGGGTTTCCGGCACACACCCGCCGGTTAGCTCACGTTTATGTTTTTAGGTGACAAAGCAACATTGTTTGGAGGAGTGCAAACTTGATCAACAGAATCATACGAGAATAATAATAATAATAATAATAATAATAATAATAATAATAATAATAATAGTGATCCCACCATCAAAAGTGGTTGATTTGGAATTTCGCAACCCTTGTTTGATTCCCCTTCATTAAAATTATAAAAATAAAAAATAAAAATTCCTTATATAAATAGGTAAAATTCACACTAAAGATTGAAATTTTGTACATAAATATCAATTTCGAATTTAAATCTTCTTCCTTATACAGATGAAATGAATTTCATGATGAATAATTGTAAATGAGTTATATTAATATATTTATGTTTTAAATTCTAAATTAATTAGAGGACAGTTGGTCCAGTAATCTATTTATTTGTCTCTTGGGATTCTGAAATTCAGAAGCTCATCTATGTAATTGTCTCTTGGGATTCTGAAATTCAGAAGTTCACGGTTCGAGTCGATGGAGTGACTATGACTTTTTCATTATAATTTGACTTACTAACCCATAACATACTAACATCATATCATATGGGGAAAAAAACTTAAAGTAATAACTATGAAATATTAGAATTAGATTTTAATAAAGCATCACAATCTTATCAATTAAAATGAAAGAACTCTAACCCAATCATATAATATAAAGAGGATCTAAATTCTACAATATTTAAAGCCTTCTTGCGAAATTTTACTCTATTTAATTTGAGAGGTTTTATATATCCCAATCATATAATATAAGGTGGATCGAAATTTTACAATACTTAAAGCTTTCTTGTGAAATTTTACTCTATTTTGACAAAAGTCAAAATTTAATTTGAGATGTTTTACAATTGTACAGTAAGTTGTTAGTATTGGGTTTCATTACTTTAATCGATAAATATCAAGTTGGGAGCACTGTGTGAATTTATCCCAAATAGCACAAATTATTTTTCCATTAGATGATCCAGCTTCTCTACTCCAAAGTTAACCATGACATTTGCACATTTGTTCCCTCTCTCCTCTATTTTCATGTTGTTATTTGGTGTGATAATGCTCAATCCTGAGAACAAGTCTTTATCCCTCGAATGACTAATTCCTGTTGGAAGATAGCGTATTTGTGTGTGATCAAAAATTGTGTTTTTTGAAAGTAATTTGCAGAATACTAAAATAAAACTCTAACAAAAACATTGGAATTTCATAATTAAATTATGTATAAATATAAAACAGTGACAACAAATATGTACTATGGATATTCTGAACAAGAATATTATAATGTGCCTGTTTAGTGCAGCTTAAAAGCTGCTTAATTTAAACTATTTTGATGTGTTTGGTTTAGTTTAACAATGCAGTTTATAACTTTTTGTAAGTCAGAAATCAGCCTATTCTTTGAGTGGGGCAGGAGATGCTTAATTTATAAGTCAAATCAGTTTATGTTCATAATTATAAGCTATAAGCTGTTAAGGCATAAGCTATAAGCTATAAGCACTTTCACACAGCTCTATCAAACAGGACCAATGTGAACTTAAACTTACAGTACACCGATAGAAATTTATAGTAAGAATTTTGGATCGAGGCCTGTGTTGGAGAAAATTTCTTTAAAACAAATTTCGCACTCACTCCAATGCTTCAAGATCAATTGGCGTCTACTTACTAGTATGCAACAACTCTTCACTTACAAATGCAACACCACCTTCAAGTCAGGCGAATGAAACAATTCCTAGACTCTCTCTCTCAGAAGATAGAATATAGAACGAGGCGAACAAAAAAAATAAGTAGATGAAAGCGTTCTGCGAATTCGAATGTAGAAAACTAGCTGGAGAAGGAGGGTATTTATAGCCATCAAAGTGGTTGTTGAAAACATTGGAAAGTAGCGACTAGACAAATAGTAGCTACTTAGACAATTGTGGCTGGAATCGTACAGACACGGACCAGAGTGACGCAAATCGCTGGCCGAGATGCAACCGGAAACTAGGAGGAGTTTGAAATTCGAATTTCAAATTCAATTTCGAGATTAAAATTTTAAGGAAAATTCAAACAAATTTTGTCTAAAAAGTTAGCCCAACTTACTTAGGGACTACAGCATGCATGTGTGTTATTCTGGGTCTAACCCACTTTAGTTCATAATTTTCATCCTTATAAAATTTGGGTGACTCTAGGGCCCAAATTAAAATGTGAAACTTGGAACTTAAATGCAAAACTAACTTCTTTTGACTTTTGTATGTAGGACAAAAGAAATTCACCAATAAGAAGCAAACCTATCAACAAACACTCACCAAGGATCCTTGCTCCATATTCTTAATCATCACACGGAAACAAATACATCACCACTCGAACCTACGGAAACGGATGTGTGTGGTCTCACCTAAAATATGACTCAAAGTTAGCCATTTACATGGTTTCTCAAAACCATTTTTTTCAACAATTCCATCATTCTCATGGTATTAGTTATTCCTTCTTTCCTGATTATCATTCATCTTCTTGTAAGTATTAAAAATAATTTTCTTTTCATAATTTTCTTTTTTTATCCCACTCTAAACCAAATATAATTTACTAATCCTATGTTACATATAATCTCATATATTATCACTTTATGAAATTTATTTTTTTTCAAATCTTGACCACAATCCAATAGGATATCCAAATCTCTCAAATGAGGCTAAACTACTACCACAGAGCCTTTACTCAAAGTAGAATGTTTTAAAAGGCTCCACTCCAAGGTGAGGCTCACACATGAATTTTCCTCTTGGCCACCCTTTCTACCAAATGTGGAGGGGTAAAATATTGGCCAAAGCCCAAAGTAATTAGGCAAAGCAACCCAAAAGAAAGGGAAGACCTAGATAAATTTTTTAAGGAGTCAATTAGAGATAGCTGGTTGTAAATTGGCATGTGGCTAAGGGGGTGAGGAGTAATGAAGAGTAAAGAACTCATTCTAGAAGGAGATCCACAGAATGTAGGAGGAATGTCGGATTCATCTTCATCAAACAGTGGAAACATCAAACATCAAATACAAGAATATAGGTCAGGCTTGCTAGATGGTAAGTCCCTCTGATCAACCTAATCTAACGAATACAAAGCTTGACAAATTGGCTACTAGCATCTGACATGATCTAAGTTATCTATAAAAAGATGATCCAACGATTAAAGGCAAAAGCAACTTGACCATTAGAGGGTCCTCCCAACCAACCATGGTTGAGGGTGATCACTAATGTTTTGGTTTCTTTTAACAAAATAAAGGAAGGGACACGTCATCTTGCTTTCCCTGTGGAGAATAATTCTGCGTTCCACACCAAAACTACCATTTTAGATATAAAAGAAATAAAAAGATTGATATTTATAAAAGGTTAATTTGGTAATATAACATAATATTATTAATTTTCTTTTCTTTTTTTTAATTTTTTAATTTTTAATTTTTTATAGCTTGACTAAACCAAATAGAAAATAAATCATTTTCTTTTTTCTTTTTTCTTTTTTTTTTCTTTTCTCTCCTATTTATTCAAACAAAATAGAGAGAAATTACAATTTTTTCTTTTATTTTTTTTTCTTTCGTAACTTACATAATTATTTCTTTTTTGTTTTCTCTTAAAGTTACCAAACATAGTGTTAATGTGGTGTAAGCCACACATTTAGAATAAATTTAGTTTACGCATTTTATTTTTAGACTATTTTTGGGAGACTTTTTAGATCATTGGTAGCTAAATTGGTAAATAGTTTATGGTTAATGCTATTGTAAAAGACTTTTTTTTTAAAAAAAAAAAATTTAAGCAATATCATTGTGGCAAGAAAACTCTCTAGTTTATATCATGATGCATACTGCATAATATTCAAGACTAACAGACCTAACACATTGAAAATTTTATACATTCATGGACCCAGAGGGGGTTAAGAGGGGATCGTCCCCCCTATAACTTCAAAAAAAATCCTTTTATATGCTATTATTACCTATTATTTAGTTTTAAATTATACATAATCGCCCCCTCTAGGTTTTGAAAAAGATAAAGTGGTTGCACGTCCCAGACTTCTATACCTGTAAAGCACGGATTTAAAGTATAAAATTTAATAATTTATACAAAATATAACCAAAAACAAAAAAAAATTAGTCTCTCATAACTGGTATCGATAGATTGTCAATTGTTATTTTTTGCAAGGATAAACTTCACTTTACCTCCTATAGTTTGGGTTACATGTGGTTTATGCCTTTGAAAATGACCATAACATATAAGAGTTTTAGAGATCAAATATTTTGGTTTTTAAAAGTAAAAATTTTCTTGTAAAAGACATTTGGGGACCAATTTCCATTGTCACGTGAATAGTTGCTAAAAGATTGTCTCGAAAAGTCAAAAATAATGCTTTTACCGACAAAATTTAAAAAATGTCACTAATAAATAGATTTTTAGAGACAAAATAATTTGGTTTCAAAATAGTTTATTTTTTGAGACAAAAAATTTGGTCCTAAAAGGATAATAATCCATCACTAACGTCTAATTTTTGTTACTAAAAATATAATAACGACACTTTACGTAACAAAATCACATGGTCCCTAAAAAATAAATTTATTCCTAAATTTTGGTCTCTAAAACTTTAATTTTTTGTAGTAACATAACTCCTACGTGATTTGTAGACTGAAGTACACCATTAAACATTCCGTCCAACTTAATAGTAAGTATGAAACATGTGGTAGATATAAAGAGGTTATATACTCATTTTCAAATTTCAAAGGGATAAATCGTGCATGGAATAAATCACACGAGGTTAAAGTTCATTTTGTTTTCGAAACAAATGACAAAAATATCCGTAGTTCACATACTTAAATTACTTATATACAGGAATATTTTTTGTCTTTTTCATTAATCATTAACGGGTCTAACAGTGCACTTCAATCCACAAAATACGTGCAAGTTATGTGGTCATTTCCAAACATTAGAATAATAAACCGCATATGACCCAAACTATAAGGGAATAAAGTGAAATTTGCCCTTTTTATAATTCAACATCAATATAAGAAAATATATATATATATTAGTATTATTTTTTATTTTTTATATTGGTAGAAATTAATAATGTAGTTTATTTATTTCAATTTATTTTATTTTATTTTATTTTATTAATATACATGTTTGCCCCTTCTATGATCAAGAGCAGTATCTGTCCTTGTTATTCTGGAATAGAATAAATTTGATGCATTGAATAGGATGAAAATGAAACTATATGCATACATGGTCCACACAACCTGTCCAAGAAAGCCCAACATGGTTAATAATTGGTGAGAGATAATTACAAGGGTTGGCTTAATAAGTGCATATTAGAACTTCAACAATGATAAGTGGTTCGAAATTTCGTGGTTCGAATGGTTCGAATTTTTTAAAACGATGTCGTTTTGAGTGTAAAACGACGTCGTTTTGACACATTCAAACTATTTGGCCACACAAATTTGGGCCACCAAGCATTTTTCTTAAAACTTAAGACATGCTCCATTCAAGTTTCATGTTTAAGTTCTTTTAGATACTATTAATTTTTTAGGATCACGTTTGCAGATTCTGTCTGAAATATATCCAATCTACGTGGAAGGGGCACTTTTCATAGATTTCAAGATTAGGTGGCTCAGACACCCGATCATTAAAAAAAATATTGAATAATGCTAGGGATCATAAAAAAAAAAAAAATCATGAAGATAACTGACATGGGTGGGCCCATAAAGGACATGGCTCACCACTTAAGGCCCAGTCCATGATTCTCAATATTCTCGAAGCCCAACGTCACATTAAGCACCAATGACATCTAAACACTTGGCAAGTAAAGAGCTAGCCATCAGCAGACAAAGATCCTGCAAAGTTATTGCACCACACATCAGCCATTAATGAGGTTCCCTACAGCATTTATTGCGATAACCCCTCCCCATCGGAACAGAACGGCCTCACCATGAACAAGGCAAGCTAGAACATAGACTTTCGGCCAACGTGTCGGAAGGGACAAGGAAATGATTAGTAGAGGATATAAGCGTGTTTCGAAGACAAGGCCAAGATTAAGCTTCTTTATCACTAATCTACCTCTACAATCTATCTCTCTCTTTCTAACTTGCTCGTCGAAAGGTTCGCTGGGGGACTCCCCGTTCCCCGTTGAACTCTTGTGCAGTTCTCTCTGTGGGCTTGGCATCTCGAGCACCAGTTTGGGAAGCGTGGATCAAACCGACCCATTCTGTCTGGAACTCGTTGTATCATCAGTTGGCATCGTATGTGGGAATCCTTTCGCTCCGTACGCCAGTTGTGCTCATTGTCACTGGAGACCCCTTCCCGATAACCCCTTCATGCCACCCACCAAGGTGGATGGTTACAACTAGATCCATGGCTTCTCACCACAATGTTGCCGACCACCAAGCCGACCCTCCTAACCCAAACAACCCACCGCAGTATTTCACAAAACTCACCAACAGCATCAACCGCTTAGCTGAGCAAAACCAAGCCCTGATCAATGCTTTGCTTCAAAGAGACCTTCCCATCCCTCCTCCTCCACCTCAAGATATCCCACCCAGCCAAGAACGAGCTCTGAGCCATCCTATCCAACAGCCCCACCCATCCAACTTGGAAGGCTTGCGACCCCCTCCCCCAAATATGAACTCGCCACCCCGGGCCCCACATCCATCGGTCCAGGCACCCACCCCCGAGGGAGAGGCCAGCAGTGTCCAACCTCCGCTGCATTCCGGAGGTGACAACGTTCCTCTCTAGGATGCAGAACTCCAAGCCATGAAGCTCCAGCTTCAAGGAGTCATGCAGAACATACAGAATAAACCATCCACCACAGCCAACTCACTGTTCGTTGCCTCCATCAGGGACAAACTCTTACCTCCTAAGTTCAAAATGCCCTCGCTCAACTCTTTCGACGGCACAACGGACCCGGTCGACCATTTGAAAACTTACAGGACCCTCATAGTCCTCCATGTAGTCCCTGATGAGATCTTGTGTCGGGCTTTCCCCGTAACACTTAAGGGGTCGGCTCGACTTTGGTTTAGTCAACTGCTAACAGACTTTGTCTCTACTTTCCAGCGCCTAAGTGACTCCTTTCTCAACCATTTCATTGGTGCCCAGTGCCAGCGGCGTCCAGCAACCCAACTCCTCAACATCCGTCAGACCGAGGGGGAGTTGTTGCGCAGCTTCATCACCCGCTTCAACACCGAAGCCCTGTAGGTAACGAAAAACAACAACAAAGTCATTCTCACGACTTTCGTGGTCGGTCTACATCATCTGATTTCCTTTTTTCTCTCTCCAAAAACCCCCCGACATCCATGGCAACCCTACTTTCCAAAGCCCAAAAATACATGAACGTCACAGATTCCCTAGCCGCCCAACAAGATCCTACAGCCAAAAACCCGACCCCCAGAGAGAAGAGAAAGGACTCTGAACCAGAAACACCCAGTACGCTCACCAAACACCTCAGTATATCGACCGACCTGCCCGAGCTGACCGGTCGGCGCCTATCCGAACCCCTGGCCGGTTTGAATGATACACATCTCTCAATTCCCCCATGGAACAAGTCCTGAACCAGATCCAACGAGATTATCCCCTAAAATGGCCCTAACCGTCACGGTCTCCTTCTAACCGGCGAGACCTGTCCAAATACTGCTGCTTTCATCAGGACCATAGCCATAATACCGAAGAGTGTGTTAATCTCAAAGACCAGGTCGAGGGCTTGATACGCCAGGGGCGTCTTAGTCGGTTCACGACAACCCGTCCTCAGCAAAGGCAAAGTACTGAACCTACCAGAAACAATCACCGGCGAACCCCTCCTCGACAACTCGCACAACCTAACCAAGGTTCATGATAGGCCCCCACAACAACCCCAGGCACAAGGCAACCCTGCCCCCCCCCCCCCGGTTGGAGAAATTAGAGTTATTGCCGACGGACTTACATGTGGAGGACCATCCCATTCGGCCCAACGGGCAGAACTCAGAAAAATCAGGCACGGCTCAGATAAAAAATTCGCATCATTGGACCGCCCCCTCAAACACCCCAAGCAGTGGATGGAGCCCATCACTTTTATAGAGGCCGATTGCACAAGCATCCGTTATCCCCATGACGACCCCCTCGTCATCTCTGCCCTCCTGTCCAATTACAAAGTCAAACGGGTACTTGTCGACAACGATAGCTCTTCGGACATCATCTTCCTAAACGTCTATCGCCAGCTCAAGGTCGGAAAAGAAAGTTTATCCCTTCTCCAGACCCCACTGGTTGGCTTCACTAAAGATTAGGTGAAGATCCTACAGCCAAAAACCCGACCCCCAGAGAGAAGAGAAAGGACTCTGAACCAGAAACACCCAGTACGCTCACCAAACACCTCAGTATATCGACCGACCTGCCCGAGCTGACCGGTCGGCGCCTATCCGAACCCCTGGCCGGTTTGAATGATACACATCTCTCAATTCCCCCATGGAACAAGTCCTGAACCAGATCCAACGAGATTATCCCCTAAAATGGCCCTAACCGTCACGGTCTCCTTCTAACCGGCGAGACCTGTCCAAATACTGCTGCTTTCATCAGGACCATAGCCATAATACCGAAGAGTGTGTTAATCTCAAAGACCAGGTCGAGGGCTTGATACGTCAGGGGTGTCTTAGTCGGTTCACGACAACCCGTCCTCAGCAAAGGCAAAGTACTGAACCTACCAGAAACAACCACCGGCGAACCCCTCCTCGACAACTCGCACAACCTAACCAAGGTTCATGATAGGCCCCCACAACAACCCCAGGCACAAGGCAACCCTGCCCCCGGTTGGAGAGATCAGACTTATTGCTGACGGGCTTGCTTATAGAGGACCATCCCGCTTGGCTCAATGGGCAGAACTCAGAAAAATAAGGCAGGGCTCAGATAAAGAAGTTGCCACATTAGACCGCCCTTCCAAACACCCCAAGCAGTGGATGAAGCTGATCACCTTTACGGAGGCTGACTGCACAGGCATCCATTACCCCCATGACGACCCCCTCATCATCTCTTCCCTCCTCTCCAATTACAAAGTCAGACGGGTTCTCATCGACAACGGTAGCTCTTCAGACATTATCTTCCTAAACGCCTATCGCCAGCTCAAGGTCGGGGAAGAAAGTTTGTCCCCTCTGTAAACCCCACTGGTTGGCTTCACTGGAGACCGGGTGACCTCTATAGGCTCCATCGATCTTCCCATCACCATTGGAGAATACCCGCGGCAGACCACAAAGTTGCTCACTTTCCTCGTCGTCGACTGTCCCTCTGCTTACAACATTATCCTCGGCCGCACCGCCCTAAATGTTTTTCAAGCTGTCACATCCACTTTCCACCTAGCCGTAAAATTCCCTACCGACTTTGGGGTCGGCACTGTAAGGGGAGAACAGACTGTAGCAGAGAATGTTACGTCGCTTCACTTAAAGAGGTCAAGCTGAAAGAGGCTATGATCATTGAAGGACTCGACATCAGAGACGAAAACGAGCTGATTAGAGGGGAACCAGTGGAAGAGCTTGTCGAGGTCTTTATTGACCCTACCAACCCGACAAAAACTGCCAAGATCGGCAGCCAACTATCCTCTCAAGCTAAGGCCGACTTTATGGCCCTCTTGATTGAGCACAATGGCGTGTTTGCCTGGACCCACTCCGACATGCTAGGTATTGATCCCTCCTTCATCACTTATCGTCTCAACATTGAGCCCCATTTCTGACCCTTCCGCCAGAAGCAGCGCATCTTTCACCCGGAACGCGACACTCTCATTGCTTCTGAAGTAAATAAGCTCCTTGAGGCACAGTTTATCAAAAACGTGGACTACCCCAGATAGTTGTCAAATGTGGTCCTAGTCCGTAAAAACAACAGTAAATGGCGACTCTGTGTTGATTACTCTGACCTCAACCGAGCTTGCCCCAAAGATAGTTATTCCCTTCCTCGCATAGATCTACTTGTCGATGCCACGGCCGGACATCAAATGCTCAACTTCATGGACGCTTTCTCTGGCTACAATCAAATTCTGATGCACCCATCGGACCAAGAACACACCTCCTTCATAACTGACCGGGGGACATACCACTATCGTGTCATGCCATTCGGGCTGAAAAATGCTGGAGCAACTTACCAAGGGTTAGTCAATGCCGTTTTTCATCACCAGATAGGTCGGAATATGGAAGTGTACGTTGACGACATGCTTGTCAAGAGCAAACTCTCCTCTGATCATCTAGCAGACCTGTAGGAGACCTTCAACACTCTGCGTAAGTATCAAATGAAGTTGAATCCGTAGACATGCGCCTTCGGCGTCGGATTTGGGAAATTCTTGGGTTTCATGGTCAGTTAACGGGGTATCAAGGTTAACCTCAAAAAGATCAAGACTCTGATAGAGATACAGTCACCCAGAACAATTAAAGAGGTTCAAAGGCTTACGAGCAGAGTCGCCGCCCTCAACCGTTTTATTTCCCATGCAACAGACAAGTGCTTTCCCTTTTTTAAAGTCCTTCGGTAGGCTTTTGAGTGAACGGCAAAATCCGAAAAAGCCTTTCAGCAATTGAAGCAGTGCATGGCCAACCCCTCATACTTTCTCAGGCGATCACAGGTGAGCCCCTTTTTCTCTACTTAGCCGTATCAAACACCGCAGTCAGTGAAACCCTCATCAAGGAGGACGGCTTTGTCCAGCATCCGGTCTACCACATTAGTCGGGCTCTCAGGGGAGCAGAACAGAACTACCCACTGCTTGAAAAGATGGCCCTAGCCTTGGTTATAGCCTCAAGACGACTCCGACCTTACTTCCAGGCCCAACACATTGTCGTCCTCACTGACCAACCTTTGAAGAAGATAATACAACAACGAGAGTTGTCCGGCCGGCTTATGCAATGGTCAGTCGAGCTCAACCAATTTGATATCGCCTACCGACCTCGAATAGCAATCAAATGGCAGGTTGTCACTGATTTTATCCTAGAATTCACTAATCCCACTCCAGCCACGGGCCCCCTGCCCAAGCAATTCAACACTGAGGCAAAAGACCTCCACTCTTGGACCTTCAATGTCGATGGATCATCCTACAAAGAAGGCAATGGGGCTGGTCTCATCCTCATTGCCCCCGAGGGTGGTTATTTCAAGTACGCTCTCTGTTTCTTGTTCGACGCAAGCAATAATGAGGCTGAATATGAGGCATTGATAGCAAGTCTCCGCCTAGCCAGAGACATTGGCGTAAGCCATATCCAAGTGTTCAGCGATTCCCAACTCATCGTCGGACAAATTACAGGGGACTTCGAGGCCAAGGAAGACACAATGCGGGCTTACAAAGATATTGCATTCCCCCTTGTTCGCCTGTTCAACACTTTTCACATCAAGCACATCCCTCGGACGGAAAACTCCAAGGCAGATGAAATGGCTCAATTAGCTTCTGCCGACCAGTCAGACCTCAGCCATGGCGTCCGCCTTGAATACCTGGCCCATCATGCTATTTTCCCAAACCAGCAGCAAGTCTATTTCCTCCAAAATGAACCTATTCCATGGGCAGCAGACATCCTTCTATTTTTGACAAATGGGGAATTGCCAAACGACAAACAGCAAACCGCCAAAGTCAGGGCCCGGTTGTCTAACTACATTCTTATCAGCGGCCTCTTGTACAAACTTGGCTTTTCGTGCCCATACCTGAGATGTCTCAATCCTGCTCAAGCGACCTACGTGATGAGGGAAGTCCACGAGGGTGTATGTGGTAATCATTCGGGCTCCAAGTCCCTAGCCCATAAAATACTTCGCACCGGTTACTTCTGGCCTACTCTCAACCAAGATGCCACTGAATTCGTGCGTATGTGTGATAAGTGCCAGCGCTTTGCTAACATCTCTTACACTCCCCCTACAGAACTGATCACACTTTGCAGTCCCTACCCATTTGCCAAATGGGGGATCAACCTAGTTGGCCCATTGTCCACCGGTCAAGGCCAAACCAAGTTTGTAATCGTCGCCATTGATTACTTCACTAAATGGGTGGAGGCGAAACCCCATTTGGCCTCGACCGGTGGGCAATGGGCCAACTAGGTCGATCCCCAAACCAAGTTTGCAATCATCGCCATTGATTACTTCACTAAATGGGTGGAGGGGAAACCCCTCGCCACAATTACCGAGCGGAACACAACCAGATTCATCTGGCAGTCGATCATATGCCGATTTGGCATCCCTCAAGCCATGGTCTCCAACAACGGCAAGCAAAAGTTTAGGAAATTCTATGCAGAACTTCAAATCCAACCATGTTTCTCTTCTCCAGGTCATCCCTAAGCCAATGGCCAAGTTAAGGTTACCAACCGTTCTCTTCTAAAGATCATCAAAACTAAGTTGGATGCCGCTAAAGGACTTTGGGTTGAGGAATTACCAAACGTACTCTGGGCCTACCACACTACAGCTCGAACCCCCACTGGGGAGACCCCCTTTCACTTAACATACGGCGCTGAGGTGGTCATTCCAGTGGAAATCGGCCTGCCCACCCCAAGGGCTTTACTCCTGAGTCTAGAACAAATCGAAGAATTGCGTCGGGCTGACTTAGATCTGATTGAAGAGCTCCGAGAGTCCTCTGCTATTAAACGAGCCTCATATCAACAGAAAATGCTCATGCACTACAACCGCAAAGTCCGACCGAGGGAATTCACCGTGGGGACCTAGTTTTACGCGAAGCCACTCTTGTCACCAAAAATCCAGTCAAGGGCAAGCTTGCAGCCAAGTGGGCAGGACCTTACATTGTTAAGGCTAGGCCTTGACCGGGCACTTACCAACTTTAGAACATGGAAGCTCGAGACCTCCCACACCCGTGGAACGCCGAGCACTTAAAGCATTATTTTCAGTAAAATGCCATGTCCCATCTCTGTATTAATCAATTGATGTATGTCATTTTTTGACAATCTACACACATGGTTGTTTTTGTCTTTTTCACACATGGTGTAAATTTGTGATCAATGGCTACGCCTTAAATGGCAACGATCTTATCCCTCAGTTATTTACGTGGTATTTCAATAACACCTTGCTAAATTAAGTTACTTAAAGCCTCAGCCAAATTGAGCACAAAGAGCTCAGCCAGATTGAGTTACTTAAAGCCTCAGCCAGACTGAGCTAAGGCTGCAAATGAACCGAGTTGTTCATGAACAAGCTCGGCTCGGTTCATTTAGTAAACGAGCCGAGCTCGAGCTTGAATATTCGGCTTGTTTAATAAACGAGCTGAGCTCGAGCTCACATAAGCTCGGCTCTTTAAGCTCGGCTCATTTATTTTTATTTAAATTATATAATAAATATATTATTTACATATTAAATAATATATAAATTTATATATAAATAATATTAAAAAAAATTATCGAGCCGAGCTGAGCTCGAGTTTCATTAAAACTAACGAGCCGAGTCGAGCTCGAGCCCAGCTCCTTATCGAGCCGAGCTCGAGCTCAATAAATGAGCTCGATAAGTAAACGAGTCGAGCTCGAGCTCAACAAAGCTCGGCTCGGCTCGGCTCAGTTCGATTCGTTTGTAGCCCTAGACTGAGCACGAAGGGCTCAGCTAGACTGAGTTACTTAAAGCCTTAGCCAGACTGAGCACGAAGGGCTCAGCTAGACTGAGTTACTTAAAGCCTTAGCCAGACTGAGCACGAAGGGCTCAGCTAGACTAAGTCACTTAAAGCCTCAGCCAGACTGAGCATGAAGGGTTCAGCCAGACTGAGTAATTTAAGGCCTCAGCTAGACTGAGCACGAAGGGCTTGGCCAGACTGAGTTACTTTTAGACCCAGCACTGAACATGAACAAAGAGTTCGGCCAGACCGTTTTCATAATTTCATGATTACAGCATAGTTGCCATACTTAATTAAAAATCCAGGTCCATGCTTTTACATCTCTTAACATTCTTTACATTTTTAATTTTACAGTAATTCAGACAACATCCAGGTCCATAGTCGTCAAAGCCAACCTTTTTTCTAACGCTTTTAACATTTTAATGTATACCCATTTTTAACATTTTTGTATCATGATCCTCTCACAAGTTAGGATCCCTGCCCATTTCTAAACTTCTTACATCATGATCTTCCAGCAAGTTTCATAGTTCATGCATAAGTCTTAATGTATACCCATTTCTAACCTACTTTGCTATTTTCATTATTTTGCAATCTACAACTCACAAGAAATAATAGCAGCATGACCAAGCAACACTTATTGTTTCATTACAAACTCACAATTACATACAATTCATTACCAAAATTACACACAACCAAAGAAAAAAAAAAACAACACATAAACAAAAATAAACACAAAATTTTTACATGAATCGGTCTTCCTCACTAGAGGCCAGGTCTTTCTCCTCAACCCCCTCATCCAGAGGGGTCTGGGCAACGTCGTCTTCATCTATTTTCACACTGCTAAAGTCCAAGTCTGGGAATAGCTCTTCCGCTTTACGTTTAAAGGTCTTCCAGCCGCTGTCCCAGAACTCAGCCATCTTATGCTTGTAGAAGTCCGACCACTGGAAGCTCTGGATCACTTCCTCTTCACTCCTACTTCCAGCGGTCGCCCTCGATGGCCCAGCTCCCCCATTGTAATGACCCTCATCCTCGTCTTAGCCATGTTCATGTGCATCTGCATGATTTTGTTTTGTTAAGCTTGCATTTGTAGATATCGACTTGTTTTGCCTAAAGTAAAGGTCCCTGTCTTGTTTTGTGCTTATGTGATTTGCTTGAGTATTGCTTGTATGCTTTGTTCCTTGCTTGATGTGTGTAGCCTAGGTCACATCCTTGAACCTCTTACGCTTAGGACCATCTTGGAACCACTTTGGTTGATCTCCACATTCACCCTGGCATATTGGCCGAGATGTCATCATCTAGGCTGAGATGTGCATCACTTGGGCCGAGATGTGTATCATCTAGGCTGAGATGTTATCATCTAGGCATCCAACATCCTTGATCCTTGCACCTAGTGATCTTGTTGGTGTGGCACAGCTAGGTCAAGTGTTATCCTTCCTAGCCGAGATCATTGAGACCTTACTTGTCGAAGCCTATGTCTTGATCTGAGATCCTTGCCTTGTCAGAGTGCCCATGTCATCTTACTTGTTGTACACACTTTGTCATATATATCCTTGTCTTTTCACTCAGGCACCTTTTTGAGGAAATCCAATTCGGTAGTGCCACGTATCCCAGCAGAGGGTTAAGTCAGCCGACAGTAGAGAAAACATATCATTTGCTACATCTTTGTCCTAGAAGAGAGAGAAGCTTTAGGAAGAGAGGAGGAAGGAGTTTTTAGAGTGAGAGAGCTAGATTCCAAGCTTGATCCTTAGAGTTTGAACTGTTTGATCCGTGTTTTGAGGTTAGATTCTTGATATACTCTTGTTGTTCTTTATATTGATCTAATCGCATTGCATGATCTAGCATGATTCATAAGCCATGCATTGATTTAAAGTTTGGTTTTAGAAAGAGAAAATGATGTTCTTGTGTTCTTGAAGAAAAACCATGTTTTGATCCGAAAGTTTGTAACAAGTTTCATATTTTTGTGTTTGTTTTCATGAAATCTCCAAGTATGGGTACCCAGGTCCATATTTTTGAACTCATATTATGAAATCTCAGATTTTGGAATAAAAGTTATGAATCTAGTATTCATGTTCTTCATGGTCATGTTCTTTATGTTCTTCAAGTTCTTCAAGGGAGGAAACCCAGATTTCCAGACTACACCTTTCCCTAGGTGTGGTCACCGAGACCACTCTTGTCTAGATCTCACACCTAGGCCAAGCATCGTATCTCACCTTGGCTTACCTTGCATGATCACTTGCACCATTAGTCTATCTTGCATGCACACTTAGGCTAACCACTGTACACCTAGGCCGACCATGGTACACCCTTGCCGGCACCTTGTAACACCTCGGCAGGCAGCTGCACACCGAAGCCTAGGTAAGCACACCTTGGCCAAGAGGTGTGGGACCTCGGCCAAGAGGTGTGGGACCTCAACCAAGACCTCCTGAGTTCACCCAGCTAGGTCATTTTAGCCTAGATCATCTTTGTGCATCCATTCCAAGACCTGGTTGGTACCTAACATGTTTTCCCTATATGAAAAACAGTGATTTAACTCTCAGCACATGTTTTAGTTTGTCTTGACTTGGTTTTGGAAAGAAATTCCAGGATCATTTGCACTCATGTAAAGCTTATTTTGAGAATGCATTTCATATCCATCTTTGAGCATCTCTTCTTATCTTCTTGAAGTGCATTCAATGGGATTTATTATGTACTTGTAGGTCTTGGATTCTTGCTTTAATCCCTACACCCGAAGAGTTATGTGAGTGGTATTTTTAATAAAGCTATGTTATAATGTTTTGATAAAAGCTTTGCTTTGTTTTGGAAAAGTATTTGATCAAGTATGAATGATTATCCCTAGTTTTTGTATCAAGTATTATGTTTGTTTTGATGACATTCTTGGAAAGTCCTTTCGTGCTAGGGGACGTTAAGCCTATGTAGCACCTTTGTTGAGATATCTCTTTTGCCATCGACGGTCTTGTATCGGTGGATTTGTCTAATCGATCTTGGGTCGGCCACCGACGGTCGTGAACGGGTGTGCTTTGATTCCGAGACGATTATTCCCTTGTTTTGCCATCGACGGTTTACCGGGTGGGTTGTCTAACCGATTTCGGGTCGGCCATCGACGATCGTGAACGGGTGTGCCTCGATTTCAGGACGGTTATTCCCTTGTTTTGTCCGGAATATCATCCTTTGGTATTATGTAGATGTTACTAACATCCAAGAAGCTTTGAAAGACTTTGATTGATGAACTTGATTCATCCCATGTTTTGTACAAGTTATTATATGTATTGTTTTGATAAAGACCTCGGATATCATTCATTCAAACCTTTATTACTTATATCATTCACTGAGTATCCAAGCTCACCCTCCCCTTTATATATATGTAGGTGGCAAGCAAGAAGGCAATGACGCCTAAGATGTTATTTGCAAGATGTTTTGATTCATGTTGTGTATCATCTTGAAGATTATGCTTCTTAGTTTGTAATTCATTTCTTTTGTATATTTCGCCTTGAGAAGCCTTTTGATCAAGATGTAATATATACTCCATTTTATTTTGTATTCAAGTTGTAAAACCATGTTAAGATGTATGTCATTTCATTTGATCTATGCACAGTTCTTATGGACTAAGATTTAAATTTATTGCTTCTGCATATGTAAGCCCCATATGTATACTTTGATTGTGTGTGAATCTTTGTAAGTTGGCCTTTGGTAATCTCGGATTACTGTCCATCACGGCACCATTCTACTAGGGGTGGAATGGGGTCGTGACACTAGACGCGCCCGTGGGCCTCAGTGCTACAGTTTGGACTCAAATGTAACGGTTCTGAATCTAGTCTCGCAAAGTGCAATACAAGACCGATAAATCACCAAAGAGTCCAAATCCGGCAAATCGTTTTGGAAAACTAATTTTTGTAAAGAAGTACCAAACATGAACTGCTTTGCCAGATACAGAGTCGCCACCTAAATATTTTATTTTGAGGGAATTTAGGAAACCCTGACTCGGCCTAAGGCCACGTGTCTGTCATCACCAAAGTTGCCTTGGCTCGGGAACTTGGGTACGATTGGG
>NW_021024965.1:116746-128639 GCF_004153795.1 Camellia sinensis
AGCAAATCAAAGAACTTGAAGATTAGAAGACTGTATGGATCCTATAATTTACCCTATACCTACCCAAACGATCGAAAATGAAAATTACTTACCCACATCAGAACATCAAAAAGCAAATACCCAGATGAGCAAATCAAAGAACTTGAAGATTAGAAGACTGTATGGATCCTATAATTTACCCTATACCTACCCAAACGATCGAAAATGAAAATTACTTACCCACATCAGAACATCAAAAAGCAAATACCCAGATGAGCAAATCAAAGAACTTGAAGATTAGAAGACTGTATGGATCCTATAATTTACCCTATACCTACCCAAACGATCGAAAATGAAAATTACTTACCCACATCAGAACATCAAAAAGCAAATACCCAGATGAGCAAATCAAAGAACTTGAAGATTATATTAGTACATGGATCCTCTAATTTCCCCTGTATCTACCCAAACAATTGAAAATGAGAATTATCCACGTCAAAACATCAAGAAATTCAAAGACTACGATGAGCAAATCAAAGAAGTTGAAGATAAGAAGAGTATATGCAGCCTCCAATTTCTCCTGTATCCAACCAAACCATTGAAAATGAGAATTACCCGATCAAAACATCAAAAAAACAAAAAAAAACAAAGACGCGTATGAGAAGATTAAGGAACTTGAAGATTAGAACAGTACGGAGACTAATTTACTTACTGTCTGAGAGTGCCAGAGGTGAACATCTCAGTCACAAAGTTGATGTTCCTGTTGGCAGTATCTACCCAAGAAGTGTAGAACTTCATGATGTTGTTGTGTTTTAAGGTCTTGAGCAGATGAATTTCACGATACAACCTCTCAAGATCTTCAGGCCTTTGCAGGAAATCATAAAGCCTTACCTGATTCCAGGCTACTTCAATCCCTTCATACTCATCAAAAGCTCTATAACTGCAAAAACAACAAACCAGAAAAGAAAAAAGAAACCATGAAATGGCAAGGTATGTAGGAAAATGTACCAATTAAGAGAGGGAAAACAAAAAAAAAAAAATCACACTGCCAGAAAAAGTTCAAATTCTGCAGAAATTTGAAAAGGGTATGCAGAAAGAAGATTCATACACTGTCTTTGAAGCTCCTTTACCAAGAATTTCACTGTACTGCAAAAAATAAAAACAGAAAGTGAATCAGAGAAAGAGAAAGCAAGAACCAAAAGTAAAGAAAACAAGGCATACCCTTCCATATCTTCCAGTAGGATCAACTTCAACAAACTCAGAGTACTCTGGTTCATGGGCAGAAACACCATTCATTCCTTAATTTCTATGAATAGTTGAATCTTTTGTGTTGGAATCTTCTCAATCAGGAATGTTTTGTCTTTGATTTTGAAGGAAAGTAGGGAGAGAAGATCAGAAAGGAACATTGTACAACTTCACCCACAATGGCACACTTGAAAATTCACACTTTGTTAGTTTTAGTCCAGGTTGCCATTTTTTAATAACAATCAATCTAGCCCCAACATAATAGGGGCCATCTTCCAAGATTGTGTCCATAGCCTCTTCACTTTTTGCTTTAAAAATAAAAAAACCATTGTCAATGAAGACAACGTCCTCAAGCAAATTTTCCCAAAGTCTCTCCGCCCAAGTTTTCACATAATGGAAAGAGAATCTTTTATCAATGAAGTATCCAACCAAAGCATTCTCCCAATGAGAAAAGCCTTTTTTTGAGATCTCAATAGGGACATTGTAAATGCCATCTACTTGGTTCTCAATCTTATGGGCACCTATTTAATACTTCAATTTTGACACCTTGTTAATCTCTTCTTTAATTAAAGAGCTCCCAACTTGTAGAGGTTTACCTAATATAGCAAGTGTATCCAAACCTTCACTACCATCTTCCATATGTAGATCAACCGAATCCTCATTTCGACAAGCTCGCACGGGCTTATCACTCTCTCGTTGCTTGGAACCCATTACTTCTTTCCTTTGATCAGCACTAAATGAGCCAAATTTATTTGACAACATCATTTCGTTTGCCACCAATGGGGACACAGTGGTCAATTTTGGCCACTGCTCAACATCAGTTAGCACTCTAGTTGGTGTGTTCCATGCATTAGGTGTTTGATGCTGCTTTGGTGATTGCTCAGGTGAGGCTTGCATTTCCACAGTCCAGCTAAACTGTGTTGTACCAAGATCACAATCACACTCAATTGAGCTATCCTCCGAATCTACGTCCCTCAATCCCCTCTTGTTTACATTTGTGGGCCCTTGCCACAGTCCCACAAAATCTCCAAGTGAAAGAGATTTGGGGGGGCCTCGAATGCGTATAGACCGGCGGGGAAGTACATTAGGCATATCATCAGTAGATAGTTGATCCACCAGATTTACAAACTCCTTCAAAGATACCTTAGTCAAAGATTTGCTTTTTGATTTACTCTTGGCTAGTTTGCTCTTGGCTAGTTTGCCCTTCTTCAACGATAGCTTACTACCCTCTTTGTCTCTCTCATTGTCCTTTTCTTTCTCTTTCTCTTTCTCCTTAATCATCTTATGAAAGCACAGTGACAAGGTTTCACTGGGGCATTTTGTCGAACAGGTAAAGGGCACTTCTGTGTTGTTCCTCTCTCTGTGATGCAAACAGTTGGCCCAGCCACCGAGCTATTGTATCATTTTGATTGTATGTTAATGGTGCTTGAAGATCACAGAATTGGCAGTAAAGATCTTCGTCTGAAGCTCCAGAATAAGAGTGTCCAGCAAGAAAGTTAAGTGGAAATGGGTCTGTTTCAGGCGCAAGGGATCTGCGTGAAAAGCTCTCTGGCACGATGTACTCACAGCGAATGACGTGCTTGAACTGGCGAAGAGCAGAGCAAGTGGAGCTCGAAGCATCGCGGGTTTGCAGAGATAGGAAGAAAATGACGGGAGCCGGATTGCCCACATTGTTGGGCTTTTGGGTTGCTTGTGAGCCTCTAGATGGCATTGTCTCTCTCTCTCTCTCTCTCTCTCTCTGTCTCTCTCTCTATTTACAATTTTTTTTTTTTTTTGTTGATAGTTGTTGATCTTTTGTTTTTGTTGTTGTTGATGAATATTGTTGGTGATGATGAAACAAATCTATAATACCATTAAACAGATCTTCAATGTTTATTTATTTATTTATTTGTTTTTTTGTAGTTATTGATAAAGATAATGATGAAATAAATTGTAATAGATAGGGAGAGAGACAGAGAGAGTCAGAGAGATTTTAACAGATAAAGAAAAATTGAACAAGTAGGTTTGGATTGGCTTGGTATTGTAATAGATAGGGTGGTTGCGGTTGTGTTGTTGTTATTGATAATGATGATGATGATAATAACGACTATGAATATGATGGTCAAAATCAAAGAGATATTTTTTTTTGTTTGTTTTATTTTTGTGTTGAACAGATAAGGATGAGAGAAATAGATAATAATAAAATATGTTAAAAAGTTAAATAGATAAAAAAAAAATTAAACAGATAAAAAATTGAACAAATAAGTGAAAAACTTAAATAGATAATAAAATTTGGACAGATATTTGAATAGATAAGGGGAAAAATTTTGAACAAATAGAAAAATTTTGAACAAATATTCAACATAAGTCAATAGATAAAAACAGTCAACAAACAAATTAATAGGTAAAATTTAAAACAATATGTCCTTCAAAACTAACAAAATGACATCTCACCAAACTATTTCACAAATTATAAACTTAATACTTTATACTCTTCTTAAATTAGATTTTTCAACAACTTTCTCTAATAAAAAACTATACTAAATAATCTGATGATAAAAGAATTAATAACCAACTCCATGAAAATAATCATAAATAAATAAAATAATGATCAGGGTAAATAAAAGGCGAAGTCAAAGCTAGACACTCTCTTTCTGATAGCCTCAACAATGTCGGACTACTTTCCCGAAGAGGTATTGATCGAAATTCTTTCCAGATTACCCGTAAAATCTTTGCTTCGATTCACTTGTGTGTCGAAACCATGGCGATCTCTCATCACTAGCCCTAGTTTTATCAACACCCACCTCAACAAGTCCACCAACAACACTCTCACTCGCTCCTACTCAGATACACTTGTCTCAATCCCAATCAAGAACACTACTCATTGCGTTTCGACAACAAAACCTTCAGCCGCTACGCCCAATTCACTTCTCCATTCAAAACCCACTTCTATTTCAGGATTGTTGGTACTTGTAATGGCTTGGTTTGTCTCTCCGACGATCGGTTTGGTGACAAACACAATATATTCCTTTGGAACCCCATGACTCGCAGGTATGTGGCCCTTCCAAAACCCAGTCTTTCTCTCGATTCCTATATTCCTTACATGTCTGTTCTAGGGTTTGGCTTCGATTTGCGAACCAATGACTCTAAGGTAGTTAGAATTTCTCACTTTGAGAGGTGAAAAAATGCAATTCCTCTTCCTAAAGTTGAGGTTTGCTCGCTTAAAACCGGTTCTTGGAAAGCCCTGACTTGTGGTGTTCCTTCGTATAATATGGTTGAGTATTTCTAGGAACATGTTTTTCTGAATGGTTTTGCACATTTGATTGCATAGAAGCGAGTTGGGGATGGTAAATTCCATAATGTGATTTTATCATTTGGTTTTGGTGATGAATTGTTCCACGAGATTGAGCTCCCGGAAACAGTGGCTCCAACTTTCCCATTGCATTTGGGAGTTCATTTGGTTGGGACTATGATCGCGGTGAGTTTTATTGATAATAGTGCAAACCGTAAATGTGTTTCCATATGAGTGATGAAAGACTATGGTGTTGTGGAGTGATGGATGAAGCAATATAATGTTGACTTTCAGGAAGGTTTAACGTTGGTGTTTGGTTTTAGGGAGAGTGGCGAATTGCTTATGGGGACTAGAGGTGGAGATATTGTTTCATATCAGCCCGAGAGCAAGCGCATTGAGAAACATGGATTGCGTGGTGTCAAAGGCTCATTTCATGCCAGTCCCTATGTGGAGAGCCTTGTTTTGCTCAATGGATCAAATGGGCACTTGCAAGGTCAAGTGAACACTGATCCTGTTTTGCCTAAAGTTACAAATGAGGAAGAAGTCGATGAGAGCACACTCGAAATAGCCTTGAAGAGGAATTTTCTTTTTGCAGCTTCTTATATAACTGGTAGCCTGTTGGAGTTCCTAATTCGAAATTAGGATCAATCTAGTTTTTGGGCCATAGACATGTAAGTATTGGTAGTAGTAAGCTGGATAATCTAACTATCTCTTCTCTGAATAGAATAGTAATCCTAGTCTCTGTCTTTGACACTAGTGAATAGTATTTTCGGTTTTGATACACAGTGGAGTGTTTTGACAAATAGATGGCTAATGTCCTTTTTACTTACTAGTTACATATTAAACAAATAGAGCCCTTTTCCAATGAAGGTTTGATGAACTTGCTTGATATTTTCTATTGCCATGCTGTCTTCTAGGTATATTTTATGTGTTATATTATCCTTTTGCTTTCTTACATATTATTTCTCACTACTTTTCATGTATATGTTTATGAATGAGTTTACTTGTCAAAAGGTACATCTCCTCATGTACTTTTGAATGAATTTTGTATGGAGGAAAGTTGCTGGATAAGCCAATCAATGATCTCAAAGATAAATTCTGATGTTTTCATATAAACACAATTGATGAATGCATTTACCCCGTATATGACTTAGTTTAACTCTTTGTTTTCAAAGAATTCCTTAACTTGCATCAAAATACTTGTCTGTTTCAGACTTATTTGGAGCCATATGTTCTTTGTAAATGACGAAAGTGCAAGATTTAATAATACATGTAACCATAATAATAATGCGGAATTAAATTTTACAGGATCTTGAATTCAATACAACTCAAGAATAAAACGAACATACCTTTGTCAGCCATTGAATTAGAGAAGTTGAGAAAATACCCCTAATAGTTGAACTTTTAATTCTTGGCTCATCTTCTTCTCTCTGTCTCTCTTAATTTGAATGACTATAAAACTTAGAGTGATGGAAAAATACTCATGATATGAAAGGGGAGTCACCCATCCTTATATAGAGAAGAGAATAGGACCAGATAAACTCTATTAGAAGAATTCATATCCATCAAGGTTTCCTTCTTATCTTAGAAGAGTAATTATATTAAAACTCTAATTACTCAACTTTATATCAAATATTGGCTTTATCTAATTGTGGAGTCCAAATAAATTAAAACATGTAGATGTATGTAGGCTATTGGGTCACACTAGAAAATAAATCTAATATTTTTGCCACTTGACCCATTAAGTCAATTATGATGCAATTATGAGTTTTTCTAAAAAAATGTGCAATTTATAAAAAATTTTGACTCATTGGGTTTCACACTAAAAACTTTGACACCGGATCACGAATTTTAAAAATAGCCAATAAGTGCAGATATATTAGAAACTATAATACTGTGATTACTTCAGATCACCAATGTGAGTCATAGCGGTTATATAACGTTTATGCTATATTTCCTTCTACGCACTACACCATCGATAACCTTCACCAACCGAGTCCATTATTGGAATATGTAATTATTTTCCTGAAAAACCTTTGTAATTTGTCTTGTTAAGACATTTCCTATTTATTAATATTCAAATTAATGTGTACAGATACTTTTAGAAACAGGAAAAATAGAAATAAAATTATTATTGCGCAAATAGTGTCAAATAAAAATAAGCACTTACGATTAACCATACACATCAAGGATTGCTTAAAAGACCCATCTTGATAACATGCTCTTTGTATGTCTTTGGTGGCAATCCCTTTGTGAATGGATCAGCAATCATAAGAGATGTGCTTAAGTTTCAATTAACACTTATTGTTTATGGACTCTTTCTCTAACAACTAAGTACTTTACTTCCATGTGTTTGGAGCCATTGGAGTACTTTCCATTCTTAGAGAAGAAAACTGTTCCGGTATTGTCACAGTATATCTTCAGCGGCCTGGCAATTGAGTCAACAACAACAAGTCCTGAGATGAAATTTCACAGCCATAAAGCATGATTTGTAGCCTCACAGTGCTTCCAAGAGATGATGATGGAAGAACATAGACACTACAACATCATGTGCTCTGTCCCAGATCCTAATCTTTGTAAAAGATGCTTTCGGTGATTAGTGAGTGTTGTGCCCTACTCTGATTCTACCTTCATTTTGTTGTCCACTATATATTTTTTTGGCCTCAATTGATGTGTTTTCCTTTACATTCTAGAAACTGTCTGAAAGTGTTTCCATTTTGTATCTGCAAAGGGTTTTCTTTGGTACGAAAATGAAGCAATGATTTTTATTAGGAGAAATTGGCAAAAGTGTTCGACTTGGATTAGGCCAATCTAAGCCAAACGCACTTGTTGGTTCTAAATTGGATTTTGGCATGTTAAATTATTTTTCATGGTATTCTCCTCTCAAGTCCTGCAATAAGATACTGTTTACACTCAGGAGTGTTGCGTTTATGTAATATTATCACTAGTGATTGATTCCTCTATTGCTAGACAAAAATAAGTTTGTGGAGAGGGTGTAAACATGGAATCAATCACATAAGAAGTAAACATTTTAATCACTAAGCCATCAATAAAAGTGCTGATAATATGATAAGTATATATATTATATATTCAATATTATCTTAATTATTTTTATTAAATCAATGCGTAAAAAATGTAAAATAAATTTTAAGAAATATAAGGCAATTCTATTTTCACAGATTAATTCCCCTCAGTACACACACTTAATGAATACTTTCTCAATACATACATCTTTATATTTCAATATTACCCTCATTTTCAATTTTAAAACCCTAAGGCTATGTTTGGTTTCAATTTTTGAATCAATTTTTTGAAATTTTTATGAGAAAAATATAAATTAATTTGACAAAAATAAATACCAATTTTTATTTTTATTTTTAAATTTTTAAATTTTTTTGCCCCTAAAAAGATGAAATCATATTGAAATAAAAAGTTTTTTTATTTATTTAATTTTGAAAACATATTCTAAAACTATACCAAATAGAGTCTAACATTTTATTTATTTATTTATTTTCATGCATCCATTCATCTTTTACTATTGTTCCGCCACTTTCAACTATCCATTGCCACAACCATCGCCACTTTTAGCTCATCCCCCTTCATCCTAGACATCCACAGTCAACATTGAGTGATTCGTGGTGAGAGACTTGTGGGAGTGTATGGTTCATGATGAGAAGTGATCACAGGCAGATAAGAGGCGACGGGAGGGGATTGCGGATGAAAAAGGTAGCGCTAGCGATAGAGGATGGTTGTGGCGTTTTAAAAATAAGGTTTGAGTAGAAGAAGATGATGGAATTATGACATTTTTATTCTAGGACAAAATTATATTAACGAAAATTTTCATTAAGTGTATGAATTGAATGGAATTAGTGTGTGAAAATAAATTACCCTTAAAACACTATGTCCATAAGGACAAGATTACTAAACTACCCGTACATTTAAAACCACGCCTTTTGTTCTACCTCAAACTAGGGGTGTTCGCGGTTCAGTTGTGGCTGAAAAACCTCTAATTCGCTATCCGTCCACCTGATTGGCAGATTAGAAAACAATCAATCCACATTCGTCCACTGGATTGACGGATGCGGATTGAGCGGATTCGCGGATTGGTGAAGGGATGCGAATCGATTTTGCGGTTTAAACTTTTACAAATTTTGAATATAATACAACCTTTTTTTTTTTTTTTTGGATAACAATCCAACTCAACATAACCAAAACATTATCAAGTAAATTGTCAAATACCAAAAAGAAATACATATAAGAAAACCATGCATTATCAAAATTATTTCATTATTTTTTTTTATTCAGAAACTATTTAATTTGATTTTTAAAAAAAAATGACAAAATTAAGCTTTATATTTTTCACATAAAAATACCAAATATCAATACTTGCCATTTGATAAAAGGATTTTCAAATTGAAAACACAACAGAATATCTAAACTCCTTTTCAATTGAAAACATAAACAAAATATCTAAACAAATTGAAAACATAAAATTTTACAAATTACTAGAGGTGCTTGTGGTTTGGCGGTTCAGTTGCTTCCAAAGAAACCTCAAATTCGCAATCTGTCCAAAACTAGGCGGATTGAAAAAAATCAATCTGTAACTATCCGTTCGTCATCAAGAATCTGCCCAAAATACTGCGGATCAGTTTGGTTCGGTCGGTTTGGGCGGATCCGAATATCCGCTACTCACCCCTACTTCAAATCCCTCTTGCTCTAGCACTCATCTTTCTCTCTCTATCTATGTTTCCCCTAAACTTTTCTCTCTCTTCTCACCTATTTTCTCCCTTACCTTCACCTCTACGCCTATCTGAACTGCCAAGAGTTCGACGTTGTTGTAGCTAATGACGATGGCTTCAACGACGACCACAACCACCGAAGACATTCTTCTTCACTGCCCTTTATGCCTCCTTTGGCTTCACCGCCATCATTGGCATCTCACCACAAGATCGTTAGCCTTAGCTTTACTTAGAACAGCGTCTCCAGATCTTCGCTTCTACTTTATAGATCTACATTCCAGCTTTGGCAGTATCTTCATGCTCACATCTATCAGTATCTTCATGCTCACCTCTATCTCGACTAATGCTACCAATCGACTCTCTTTTATTGGCTCGTTGGCTGTATCTGCCAGCAAGCTGTTAATACAGTGGTTAGACGTGTTGAATATTGAGAAAAAGTGAAGAAGTCAGCAAAAAGCCGAGTGAAGCCATTATTGGGCTCTTGGGTTGCTTGTGAGCCTCTAGATGGCATTGTCTCTCTCTCTCTCTATCTATCTCTCTCTCTCTATTTACAGTTTTTTTTTTGGATAGTTGTTGATCTTTTGTTATTGTTGTTGTTGATGAATATTGTTGGTGATGATGAAACAGATCTGTAATACCATTAAACAGATCTTCAATGTCTATTTATTTATTTATTTATTTATTTGTAATTATTGATAAAAATGATGATGAAATAAATTGTAATAGATAAGGAGAGAGATAGAGAAAGTCAGAGAGATTTTAACAGATAAAGAAAAATTGAACAAGTAGGGTTTGAATTGGCTTGGTATTGCAACAGATAGGGTGGTTGTAGTTGTGGTTGTGGTTGTGGTTGTGGTTGTGGTTGTGTTATTGTTATTGATGATGATGATGATGATGATGATGATGATGATGATGATGATGACTATGACTATGATGATCAAAATCAAAGAGATAATTTTTTATTTTCGTTTTATTTTTGTGTTGAACAGATAAGGATGAGAGAAACAGATAATAATAAAATATATTAAAATTTTGAACAGATAAAAAAGTTAAATAGATTAAAAAAAATTGAACAAATAAAAAATTGAACAAATAAGTGAAAAAATTAAATAGATAATAAAATTTGGACGTATATTTGAATAGATAAGTGGAAAAATTTTGAACAAATAGAAAAATTTTGAACAGATATTCAACATAAGTCAATAGATAAAAACAGTCAACAAATAAATTAATAGGTAAAATTAAAAACAAAATGTCATTCAAAACTAACAAAATGACATCTCACCAAACTATTTCACAAATAATAAACCTTTCACCAATAAAAAATATCTACAAAACTTAATACTTTATACTCTTCTTAAAGGGAGATTTACCAATAAATCCTATAAGTTATACTTGTAGATCAATTAGTCCCATTTGTTTTCTAATGTTCTGTTTGGTCCTTTTATTTTTTAAATGACATATTTGCCATTTTTTTGAACGTTTTTTGTATGGGTTGGGTTGGGTTGTTTATGTTTTGAGAACCGCTCGTGTGCCACACATGACTTATGTATTAGGGGTGTACTGGACGTATGTTATGTTTGGGTTGGGTTAGGCACGTGGCACATTGTGGGTGTCATAGATAGGGGGAGCGCACTAAGGGGTTTTTTGTGTTTATTGCGTAAGCAGGGCACTTGTTACGTGGCACACAGCCCACTCGAAAAAATTTGTTTGCATCACACTTGCAACCCACACCCACGACCCAAATCCCTTTTTTAAGGGGAGGTTTTCAAATTTGTGTGAAACCCTAAATCACATAATTGGAAAAAATTTGAAATGTGATTCTGTGCATAATTTGGGGGAAATGATAGGAATGTACTGAAGCTGAGATAGTGTTAGGACAACCCATTCTAAAATTTTGTAGATTTGATTGTCACACTTGAGGCCATCGGGGAGGACGAGGGTGAATCGAAATCGTGTAAGTTTCGGTGATCAACCCTGTCGACTGAATCAATGGTTGGTAAAGGTATGTGACAACTCATAGTTGTTTTTTTTTTTTGTGTGTGTGTGTTAGAAGCATGCGTGTGGACCCAGTTGCGCAGATTATGTGTTGTGATTTGTTGTTGCAGTTTGGGGTCACGTTTGTGGAGTGTGTGATGTCATTTGTTACTGATGTTTGGGGTCCCATGTTATCACTTCATTTGTTGCTGTAGGGTTTAGATGTGTATGTGTTTTTGTAGGTGGTTTTCATGTTTGGGGTCCCATTTATTTATTTACTTTAGTTTTTGATATGTAGTGTGGATTTCGGTAATGTATGTTGTTTGTTTTTGGATGTTGTTGGGTTGTGTGGATAAGGTCAGTTGTGAGGTGAACTGGGTTTGTGGTATGGGTTTGTTTGAATTGAACTGTGTCTGTGTTGTGTGTAGGGGTGTAGCACGCGCCCGCGAGGGCCTCACTACAGTTCGGACTCGATTTGTGTCACGGTCCTTAATCTGAACCAAAGAGTCCAAATCCGGCAAATCGTTTTGAGAAACAGATTTTTAAAAAGAAGTGCCAAACATGGACTGCTTTGCCAGATACAGAGTCGCCACCTAAATATTTTTTAAGGGGGAATTTAGGAAACCCTAACTCATGCCTAAGGCCACGTGTCCGTCATCACCAAAGTTGCCTCGACTCGGGA
>NW_021024965.1:129451-142395 GCF_004153795.1 Camellia sinensis
ACTTGGGTACGAATTGGGGAAGAGTCACTTATGAGCACCCCTCTGCCCGATCTTGGGAAGATAGGCCTCTACTAACAGTGATATCCATTTGAAAACTGTTATGTGATCATATTCCAGTATATAGCCACTGAATCTACTATGTTATCGACGAGACCGAAACAGATAAGAATAGGACTAGTATGTGCCTAAATTTGGAAATAAGCAATTGCATATCCGATTTTTTTGAAAAAAAAAACTTTTGAATTTGAGCTACTCGCAAGATAAGGCTAAAATTACGGATTCACACGAGATTGATTCCAAACTCAGACAATCCACCTTCACCCACCATAGGCAATTTCACAAAATAACATAGTTTTATCGGTTAATCAACAAAATAACACGAATTCTAGCACACATATTACATGTAGATAGATCATTCACTGTTTCTTAAAAATATTAACAGCACATATACAAACCAACGGTCCACCATTATTACATTGCGATAATCTACTTTTAAAGTGCCTCACGAAAAGTTAGCTTCATTACTTTGAGTAATCATATCTTCGGCCAAAACAATAAACTCTCAGAATCTCCTTATGTCCTATCTTTTCACTTTTCTCGAGATACATGCTCTCACTTTTTGAAGAGTCTTTGACTTATACTCTGCCTAGAGGAAACATCCACATAACCTAGTGGACTCTCTAAATTGGTTAAGTGTTCTGATGTCTAGTGAGGCTAGAACTCCTATCATATGGCATGTTGAATTGCAATCAATTTGATTGCATGTATGCAATTTAGATTCGCCACTTAGTCCCTTTGTAAGAGTGATCATATTGTCGAGCTGTGTTGGGCTATCTGTTTGAGAGTCATGATGTCGAGCCCCGAAAAGGTTCGATTGATCTTGCAAGAAAGCCACTGTCGAATTGGGTATTTGCACGCATTCGTACAATTTAGTTCACTATTGAGCTGCGTATTTGAGTAATTCTTAAACAGTGCCCTAATCTTACCTTTGCTATAAAGGCAATAGACTAAACTTCATTATCGGTGGATAGAGATCATTTGAGGTGATAAACTATAGGTGCCGATGGTAAGAACATGCCAGCACTATCGCAGTAGCTCTGAGTGGGTGTTTCTGAACACTTATTTACAAGTTAGGGCTTGTCTGTGCGTTTAAGAATGACCGAAAAGTATAAATTTATAAAAGATACGGGTGGGTTCTTTTGAATATATGTTTTGATAGCTTAAAACTATATATCGTCTAGCTTATATTTGAAGTTCTATATGTTAAATCGAAGCTTAATATAATGGTGTTTAAATTGTTAATTTGGTTTGGACCTATTGGGAAGATTCAATAAATTTTTAGCTCATAAAGTAATTAAGTTAAAAACAATTGTCATTATCCTGGAGTATATTTGGATGGTGCAGGACCTC
Source organism: Camellia sinensis (assembly GCF_004153795.1). NCBI lineage: Eukaryota > Viridiplantae > Streptophyta > Magnoliopsida > Ericales > Theaceae > Camellia > Camellia sinensis. The sequence goes on from NW_021024965.1 coordinate 130,862, forward strand.
AAGTGCGGTAATTAATGACGGTTTGCTTATGAGAAATTATGAAATTGAGTGGGTAAGTCAGTCGATCAATTGGCTCATATATGAGAGGTGTATATTATTGGGCGTTCATGAACATCCTGGAGTTGCGATACTCTTACTTAAATGCACAATGCATGTCCACCTTATTCTTTGTATAATGTTCTCACATGTCTCTTATTTGTATACCCTCTCGTCTTGGAGGTATTATCTTTGGCTCATACTAATGCTTCGAAATAAACTAGGTACTTGCTTATGGGGAGGCTCGATACGGTGACAACTACCGGCTGGAGAAGGCATGGAAGTCGTTATACACCATATGTGTACGCAGCCACCAAGTGCTCTGAATGAAATTAAGTGAATATGGAAACTAATCAAGTGTGTTAATGAAATAATGATGTGCACCGGTTCCACAACTTTCGCAGAATCTCACTCGGCGGAGAGAAAAATTAGACTAGTATGTCCGTCTAAAGATGGCACTGTCATGATTACGGCCTAAATTAGATATCATCTCCACAACTTCTGTACTATGTAACTGCATTTCATCATTGCCTTTATCAACGATATCGATCAGTCGTTCCTCCTCGGCTTTCCTTTTAAATAGACTTAGTAAATGCATATCTTCCTCAGGTTGAGACCTATCCAAATTTTTTTGCCCACACAACATTTCCAAGACCACAACACCAAAGCTGTAGACATCTACTTTCTCAGTGATAATTGAGCTCAACCATTCAGGAGCCAAATAGCCTGGTGTTCCCCTCAAAGTTGTTACAACTTGGCTTTGGTCCTTATCAATTAGTTTTGACAATCCGAAATCAGATATTTTTGCATTGAAGTATTCATCTAAGAGGATGTTTTGGGGTTTGATATCCAAATGAAATATTTTCTGCCTGCATTCCTCATGGAGATAGGATAGACCCTTAGCTATCTCCATGATGATCTTTCTTCTGGATTGCCACCCAAGTGTGAGCTCTTGGTGCCTTTGGAAGATCCATTTATCCAAGGATCCATTAGACATGTACTCATAAACTAGAAGCCTGTATGATTTTTCAGCGCAAAATCCTATTAATCTCACCAAATTGATATGGTGAATGCTGCCTATTGTCTCAACTTCAGCTAAGAATGACTTCTTAACTTGACCAAAACCATTGAGACGCTTCACTGCTATTTCGGTGCCATCACTTAATGTCCCTTGAAACACTGACCCAAATCCTCCTTCCCCGAGCTTATTATTGAAATTGCTCGTCATGGCTCTCAGGTCTTCATATGAGAATCTACTAGGCATCCCTGGTACTTGATCAACAGAGAACTCATCAAATTCTTCGGATTCTCCTTTCTTTCTAAAATGGAAAATGCAAGAGGCAACCACAAAAAATACACCAAAGAGAGCTCCGAGGCTGGATCCAAGAGTGATTTTGACATTCCTTGATTTCTTTTGAGGAGAATTTGTTGGTAAAGGATACTGCGCAGTCAGAGAATTCTGCACTTTAAGAAATAGAGAAATGCTATCATCCCCTGCATCATTATTTTGAAGAGAATAGACTTCAGATAGTAATAAGCAACGATTATAGTAATAGCTCCCATCATAATTAGAGCCCCCATCATATGCAAACAAAGCGGCTTTGCATGAACAGTTTTTCAAGCAACTCTTCTTGCAATCCTCTAACTCGATTTTTGCATCCAAGTAGTCTCCGTTTGTGTCTTTTAAGTTAAAAAAATAACTAATATTCTGAAGCTCCAAAAGTGTGTGATATTGAGAATGGTTACAAGAAATGGGTGTACAAGGGAACATCCAAGACTGGGTTGCCTATAATTTATTTGCCTGAAAATGTTGCTGCTGGGGAATTCCTCAAGACAGCCACACTCTCCATTTGAAGAACAGACACCGTAATTGCCGCACGCCATGGGATACCCACAGTCACCAATATCTGGTATCAGTAGATCCACCGCATTCCAGTTATTTCCTACCCACTCATAAACCCTCAAACGCCCATCAGGTTCCAACCTTATGAACTGAGCTGACGATCCAACAAGAGGGGATTTCTGCTCGTTGAAGCTTCCATTCTCGAATTTCACATATACTTGGTGGTCGGAACTCCCATTTAAATAGGATCGAAAATAGACCAAGGGTGGATTGGATTCTACATAAGCCAACAGACTGTAATAAGGATCAGGATTACGATGAATAGCAAGTGAAAACAAACCTTGACTCCAGTTTGATGCGGACGTGCTAGCAATCAGCTTCTGCCCAAGGACCAACTTCTGCCCAGGAAGTAAGGAATCCGTTGGGTAATCGCAATGCTGTTTAGTGAATTTTTGGATGGATGCTGGTGCATGTGTTAGTGCTACAGGTGTGGTGGTGTCGTTAGGGACAATACATTCGACAGTGCAGTGTTAGATGTGGTGATGTGTGTTGCGGGTTGTATTGAAGGGGTGAGTGTGCGGAAGCTTACGAAAGTTGTGGCAGTATAACTGTGTATCAGTTTACACATATTTGTCTGTACAAAAATTAAAAATAAGCTATGAAAAGACATGGTAAATGGTATAATCAGATTGAAGGGAAACATGCAAAGCCACAATTGTTCATATGGAAAATAAAATTGTTCTGTATGAGGTATGTAAGCATCATACATGTCTGAATGGGTGTGTTTGTTACACTCCGTTATTTGTGCGAAAAAAAATTTGAAAGTTGGAAATAAATGTTCGGAAACTTTTTGGTTGCCTTGAATGCTAGATTGGTTCCTTGCACGTCTTCCTATTATGATTCCCCAAACGTTGGCACCGACCATACCGAATTTGTTGAACTTGTTCCCCCCTGGAAAGCATCCGCTTCTTCTTGGGCCTGCTTGGTTGTCTTTTGACAATTGGTGGTTGAATGACAAAATCATCCACGTTAAATGGCGGTTTTTCAACAGTTGGAATAGGGATAATGTTGTGTGCATATGAACTTCGGTACTCTACTATATGGTAATACGCATCAACGAAATTGTAAAGGTCTTTGTCACTGTTACGGATTGCAATGACTGTGTGAGCACACGGGAAACCTTTGATTTGCCACTGAAAACATGAGCATGTATGCCTCCCAACATCAACCAGCACTGATAAGAAAGAGTGCACTTCATATACGCATCTCGTATCCATGAGTTAAAAAGCCACGATCTTCCTTTATTATACGTTTTAACCAAACGTACTTCCATCTTCGGGCATACAACACCATGCCACGCTTCTGCCTTGCGTCGACGTTTGGCCCTCTGCCGCATAATCTGAGTCTGGATACTGTCTACCATTTGAGTTATTGAAAGGTGTCACGCATCTCGTATCCATGAGTTAAATGACTCAATTGCGTTGGAACTCATTTCGCCGTAACGTGCACCACTAGTGGATAAAAAATGAAAAACATTTGAAAACAATTTACAAAGTAAAACGTTCACGTAGGTTGTAATACAAAGCAACTTGAATATGCTATAGGCATGAATGAAAATGGTTTCGAAAAAGTTATCGAAAATAAGCATTCGCCCAATATGTAGGGGGCAAATCCTTCAAAAATGCTGGAGCGACATTACGTCCGGATTTCATGAACTCCCCTAAACTATGGTTGAATGCAGCGACTATTGGAGCATATGCGCACCCTCGGAATTTAGCCAACAACCCAGCCCGGTAAGAACTGTTCACGTAACGCATTTTGTCTTACAAGTTGCGTTGCAAATGTTATAAGTAGAATGCATGATGAGCGGTGGGGAATACGATGGGTACTGATTCTATCAGTCCAGTATGTCGGTCTGAAACGAACGTAAGTCTTCTATGTCTATTCACCATATTCCCCAGGTGTCCCAAAAACCAAGGCCAATTGGTAGTGTTCTCCGAATCAACGATCCTGATAGCTAAAGGAAACAATCCTGTTTTTTTTTTTTTTTTTTTTTCTTTTCTTTCTTAATTAAGAACAAAACAAGCATTGTTGATTAAAACATGTTAACAAATTTAATGGGACAACACACAATCGGGTGGCGTAAACACACACCACCCATACGAAGGTTGCAGCACAAACAAACCCATAATAGCCTGCCCAAAAGCCCAAGTGTGTGGAAACAGAACAAAATGTGGATATGATATTAAATAATAAAAAATCATAGTGTGCAACAACATACTTGGTTACCATCTTTTGCAATAGCGGCTGTAGACACACCCGAACGTCTCGGGAGGATGAATCCCGTTTCGTTCGTTTAGGCTCACTACAGTTCGGACTCTCAAATTGTCACGGTTCTAAATCTGAACCAAAGAGTCCGAATCCGGCAATTCGTTTTGGAAAACAGATTTTTAGAAAAGAAGTGCCAAACATGGACTGCTTTGCCAGATACAGAGTCGCCACCTAAATATTTTTTATGGGGGAATTTAGGAAACCCTGACTCGTTGCCTAAGGCCACGTGTCCATCATCACCAAAGTTGCCTCGGCTCGGGAACTTGGATACGATTGGGGAAGGTCAGCTATGAGCACCCCCTCTCGCCCGATCAGAAGATCGGCCTCTACTAACCATGATATTTTGTTTTGAAAACATTATGCGTTCTTATACCGGTTATTAGCCTAGAATTACTATGTGATGCGCACAGCAAAACAAGTATAGACTAAATTGCCTAAGTTTGAACAAAGCATCGCATTTCCGTTTGTTTGGAAAATGGTTTGAATTTTGCTACTCGCGAGTAGGCTAAAATACGGATTTCGATGAATTATCCTAATTCAAACAATCCAACCTTCACCCACAAGCATTCATGCAGTTATATCACATAAGCACATAGCCACATGGTAAGCATGCTATCATGTTAACATTCACACTCATGCGAGATGCTAAAACATAAATACTTACATCGTACTCCGTGCCAAAACAAGAAACTAGTTAGTAATCATGCATGATCCTAGTTCATGTTAAAGTGGCTAATGCATCGCATACAAAATGTCACTAGAATAGGCTCGGCTAATCTATGGATGGCATGTGAAATGCGACAGATATCATATATTCAAGGTAGATTTGAAATACTATGCAGTTAGCATGATGTGCCGAGCCCGGTGCATGCAAGACTGATGAATGATGCACGCATGCATAGCATAAAGTATGCTAAATTAAATATGCCCTAGTACTAACCATCAAAAGCAGGTAAGTAAAAGGGAGAAAGAAGTGGGGATTGGAAGACATGCACACACGCACCCACACTTATTACAAATTCGCCCTCGCTTGGAGGGGCCAAAAGAATAATACAAATTAATTAACCTACAAGCTAATTAATTATTACAGACCACTTAACTAGTTAAGCAAATTAATTAAGCTAAGAAAGCAATACAGCCTCGGGAAGAGGGTCCAATGCATGCGCGCTCGGTTCCGCTCGGAAACCCACCACCATGCACAAGTTTGCCTCTGTTTCCCCTACTCTGCTCCTCTGAAAATTGCACAACTCCTAAGGTATGCTCCATGGACACTATGGATCACCACTGACCAAGTGGACACCCCACCGACCATGTCCGGATGGTCATCGACCATTTGTTGAGCTCTCAGCCATCAGTAATTGGTCGGTCGGCACTCCATATAGTCGGCCGGCCAAATCTTCCTGCAGAACCTGTTTTGACAGCAGCAGGGGGGGCAAAACAAGGTATGGCAATGTATTTCAAGCAAATGTGTGCACCAACACATCCCTTATCACGTTCATGACTCAAAGAAGTTTGGGACTCGACCCTCGGACCATCAATCGCGCATTTCAATGCTTGATGGCCAAAGAAGCCAAGTGTGCATTTTGATTTCAAATGTAATGCACACCAAAACAAACAAGTGGCCCAACCTCTATCACTTGATCAAGAGGCAAGGTATGCATGCTCAATGCGATGCAACCTAGGCATGTGAACTAAGCATGCAACATGATGCATGAAGGTAGGCACACAACCTTAAGCAAACAAGCATGTGAAGTATGGAACACAACATTAACAACTTCTAAACAACCAGTACTCATTAGTCATGACTCTGAACGCTCAAACTCTGAAGAATATGACCGTTGAAGCCGTCAACCATGCAACCTCGTCAGAAGAACAGGACCACCTTGACCGGAGTAAAAAAAAAAGGTAAAGCAAACGGATACAACGGTTGAAGATCTGCTGAAGAATCAAAGCAACACACTGGAAAAGCCAGACGAGTGCATGGTGGAGGAACTCACAGCTCAGAATGACCTCAATGCTCAGAAACAGGAACTGAATGTGGGAGCATACAAATCCTTCAAACAAGCTCTCCTGAAATCTTGATTTAATGAGACTGAAAGAGAACGAAACTTTGCATGTGAGGAGGCTTATTTGTCTTCTGAAGACGAAATGGATAAAGATGAGGAGGGAGAGGATCATTTGCAGTACAAAGGGACAAGCTCAAACCCGGTTATTAAAATACCTGCTGGGCTTCTTAAAAAAAATTAGAGAGCCATGGCAAAAGTGCCTCATTGTGAGAATCCTGGGTAAGAATATTGGTTATAAACTTTTTGTGAATCGTATGCGGAAACTCTGGAATCCTCAGGCCGATTTCGAAACTCTGGATATTGGGCATGGTTTTTTCATAGTGAAATTTGAAATGATGGAGGATTATTCCAAGGTGTATATGGGAGGACCATGGGTTATGATGGACCGGTATGTGATAGTTCGTAAATGGCAAGCCGATTTTAAATCGGATGAAGCAGAAGAGGACACAACTGCAATATGGGTTCGATTTCCAAACCTCCCTATTGAATACTATGATGAGAAAGTTCTTTACCATATATCAAGGGCGCTTGGGAAACCTCTAAAGATTGATATTAACACTGCCATGGCAGCACGTGGGAAATATGCCAGAGTATGTATTGAAATGGACCTGCGGAAACCGCTCATATCCCATATTACTATTGGCAGATATCACTACATTGTCGAATATGAACATCTGCATTTGCTGTGTTTCTCGTGCGGCCGTGTTGGTCATCGGAAAGAAAAGTGTTTTGAATTTTCGATGATGCAATCAGGGAAGACAACCCAAAATGCGACCGTTAATACATCAGATGCTGTTAATGGGCCAGGTCCATCCAAAACCACTGGGCCTAAGATGAAGGAAATATGTAATGAGGCAGAGAATGGAGGTTATGGGCCATGGACTCTAGTCACCACCAAACGAAAATTCCAACAAGGGAAATCCAAACTGAAGGCCTACTCTTATAGGAGTAACCGTTTTACAGGACTACCACTGGACCAAGAGCAAGGAGAATCAAGTGGAGCCCCAAACAAAAGTGAAGCCCAGGGGAAATATGTGGACCTCGATTTGGAACCCCAACCCACACTAATGCAACCTGCCCAAGTAATGGACATGGACTTACCCAAATTAATGGAGAATGTAAGCCCCTACTTAGGAAGAGACCTGCCATCTGGGCCTAGGGACACAAGAGAGCAACATCAGGCTAAACAACCGACTGATATGCATAAAAATTCATCTCTCAGCCCAGGGAAAAAAAAACACATAGATAACCCTAATCCTCTCCCCAATATCGTCCTCTCTAACGCCTCCAGTTCGTCCATTACCCAGACTACGATAGCAGAACCTGACCATCGTCTGAAGAACAGAAAAGGAAAACCGCCAGATTTGAGAGGACGGCAAGAAAAGAGAACTCATGGAGGAAAGTGCAGAGAATATTCTGATGGAAGAGCACCGAGTGGATCAGTTCAGAGCACTGATATTCTTAGCACTCGAGAAAGAAGCGTATCACCGCGTCAAAATCGATTGGTGGCTCGAAGAAGTGAAGCTTCTAATATAATCATGGTGGGAGACCGATTCACACAATGTGAAACACGTGGTGAATGTGAAACTGATGAGGTTAGTCAAGGAAGACCAGAAGAGTGTCTGAAATATACTGGGACTGTCTGAGACAGAGGATTGGCCAAACATTCAGATGTCAGTTATGGATATGATAATATGGAATTGTCGAGGTGCGGGTAATGCTCGATTCCGGAGAACACTGCGGGATTTGGTAAGTCTGCATAATCCTGATATGTTAATACTCATGGAGACAAAAGTGGAACTACATACAATGGGCATGTTCTTCAACAATTTGGGGTACATGGCTTCCACTCATGTTGATCCGATTGGCCGAAGTGGAGGAATCTGGCTACTGTGGAACCCTTGTCAAGCAAATGTTCGAGTACATGATGCAACTTCCCAGATGATAACAGCTACTATATCAAGGCAAGATTATCCGGACTGGGTTATATCTGCAGTTTATGCAAGCCCAAATATCAAAATGAGAGAGAAATTATGGAATGGATTGGAAGACATTGCTCAAAATATTCAGGAACCGTGGCTCGTAGTTGGGGACTTTGATGATTACTCCAGTTCTGCGGAGAAAAGGAACTTCCAAGTTAATATAAATCAAAGTACAAGCCAAAGCCAACACAGGAGCCAGAAATTCATGGATAGAATTAATAGCTGCAATCTTATGGACTTAGGCTGTGTTGGTCCTAGACTCACTTGGACCAACAATAGAAAAGGCTGGGCAAATACCATGGTCAGATTGGATCGGGCCCTATGTAACACTGAATGGAGAACACTTTTCCCAGAAAGGTATGTTAGAAACCTGCCTCGCACTTACTCGGATCATTCTCCTCTTCTACTACACACTCAAGGTACTAACATTGCTACTCCTTTATTTAAGTCATTTAAATTTCAAGCTTCCTGGCTAACTCATGAGGGCTTTAGTGATATTGTTGAGAAGAATTGGCCTAGAACTCTTAATAACCTGCTAGGGAATTTGGATCACCTAACATCTGCTGTGCAGGATTGGAATAAAAATGTTTTTGGCAATATTTTTAGACGTAAACGGTGGTTGCTTGGCAGAATTAATGGGATCCAAATTTCTCAAGCTAACCACTATTCTTACAATCTTCATCAACTTGAAAGTGAGCCCACTACTGAGTATAACAGAATTTTGTACCAAGAAGAATTATATTGGTTTCAAAAATCCCGTGCTAAGTGGATTACTTAGGGCGAGCGAAACACCAAATTTTTCCACATGTCTACCATTATCAAAAGACGGAAAACTAAAATTGTTGTTTTGAAATCTGAGGAGGGGAGGTGGATTGATAATCCTATTGAGTTAAAAAAATTAGTGCAAGATTATTTTCAAAATATCTTTGCTCATACTCCCACTAGTAATCTTCTTCACTGGAATAACTTGACTAAGCACATTAATGTTGAGGATCAATTAGAAATGGGTAGGGAGGTCTCTGCCACTGAAATTTGGAGGGAAGTCAAAAACATTAAAGCTTTTAAGGCCCCTGGTCGGGATGGGTATCAAGCTATCTTTTACCATACTTTTTGGGGAATTGTAGGTAAATCAGTGGTTGAGTTTGTCCAAAACTGTTTTTCCTCCGCTATTATTCCCCTTGAGATTAATAGAACTCTTGTCGCTCTTATCCCTAAAGTTACTAACCCTGAAACTGTGAAGCAATTTCGACCAATCAGTCTTTGTAATGTGACCTATAAAATCATAGCCAAAATCCTTGTCAATCGAATTCGCCCTATATTGAATGATATCATTAGCCCTAACCAAAGTAGCTTTATTCCGGGTCGGTCTACACATGATAATATCATCATAACTCAAGAAGGTATTCATACTTTGAATAAGAAAAAAGGGAAGTTGGGATTCATGATTTTTAAAGTTGACCTCGAAAAGGCATATGACAATATTTCTTGGAATTTCTTGAGGCAAACTTTGTTGGAATTCTACTTTGATGAGAAACTAGTGGCCATGATTATGAATTGTGTTACTAGTGTGAGTACGACTATCTTATGGAATGGAGAACCCCTTGATGAGTTCAAACCTGCAAAGGCCTTCGTCAAGGGGACCCTCTTTCCCCGTATCTGTTTGTGTTATGCATAGAAAGACTTTCTTCCATGATTACGCAAAAAGTGCAAGATAAAGATTGGACAGGACTGTGTTTGGCTAAGGGTGGTCCTACTATATCACACTTATTCTTTGCGGATGATTTGATCTTATTTGCTAAGGCAAATGATCGTAATTGTCACACCATTTTGCAAGTCCTAATTGAATTTAGTGCCATTTTTGGACTGAAGGTTAATTTACATAAATCCCATCTTTTTGTGTCCCCTAATATTCATAGGAGGAGAGCTATGCAGCTGAGTAATTTGAGTACTATTTCCTTAACTCAAAATTTGGGGAAATATCTTGGGGTTCCTTTACTCCATGATAGAGTCAGCAAAAGTCATTTTTTGAATATCTTGGAAAAGCTTAAGAATAAACTAGCAGGGTGGAAATCTGGAATGTTATCCCTGGCTGGGAGGGCAACCTTGATTTAGTCTGTTACTAGTGCTATACCATGCATATAGCGATCCCGGGTTTACCCTTGTTGTACAGTGATCCGGACATGTGTCCGTGGATGTTGGTAGTTGTTTATTATCTTGTTTGCATCCTTTTTACTTTGTATATTGAGTTATAGGATGTGTTGGGCAGGTTTGTTACAGGTTGGTTGTGTTTGGGAGCCTAGTGCTGCTGCCCAGATTTTTGGACCTTCGCTCGAGCAAGGAGTTGGTCGCTCGAACGAGAGTTGAGTTCGTGTCTGGTGGGTCGAGCCAGAGTGGCTTCGCTCGAGCGAGTGGTTGCGCCTGGTTCTGGACCTGAGAGTTGCCTTTCTTGGCTCGAGCGAGCATTCCTTCGCTCGAGCGGTTTGGCTTGTTCTTCGCTCGAACGAGAAGTCTGTCGCTCGAGCGTGCCTCTGGTTGCAGACCTGAGGGTTTGAGTTGTTGGCTCAAGCGAGCATTATTTCGCTCGAGCGCACTTCTGAGTTTTTGGCTCGAGCGAGGACTTCCTGGCTCGAGCGAGAGTTTTCTGTGTCTGGTCGCTCGAGCGACCAAGTCTTCGCTCGAGCGAGAGTGTTTTATATCAGCGGACAGTAGCATTTTTGAACATCATATTTTCACTTTCTTTTTCTTTCAAACCCTAGATCCGAGACTCTCTCTCTCTAAACTTGCACTCTCTCTAAGAATTGATCTCCCTAGAGTGTGAATCTAGCCTAGGGCCTTTGTTAAAAAGTTAGAGGGCGTTGAGAGCTTCGATTTAATCTAAAAAAGTTTGGATTTGGAGCACGTTGATCTTCGAGTCTTCATCTCCTTTTTGGCTCAAACTTCAAGGTAGGGATATCCTACTCCTCTCTATGGGTTTTGTCTTTAAATTTTAGTATTTTGAGATGTTGGGGTTGGTTTGGTAATTTTGTGAAAGTTCGGGGCTTTTGCGTAATTTTACAAAAGTTGGGGTTTTATTCATAAAAAACCTAGATGCATGTTTGGTATAGAGAAATGGAATAAATGTTGAATCATTGATGAAAATGGGACCTAAGGGTTGTAATGTTAATTATGGGCCAAGTATACTCCTTGTTTTGATGCCATCTTTGGAAAGGATACGGTCCTTGTTAAATCGGGCTACGGGCCTAAGTAACACAAGTCCCTTGTACTGGAGGACTCTAA
>NW_021024965.1:142445-249338 GCF_004153795.1 Camellia sinensis
GGTTATCGGTGGAGGATAGTCGTGATTGTTGTAGACACTGCATGATGATTAGGCAAACTGAAACTAATCAATGGAATGTGTCCTGGAATTTGACGGTTGATAGAATACATTAATTTTATGTATTGATTGATTGCATATGTGATTCTGTGTTTATATGCATTGCTTGTGTATGGGAGGAGATAGGGGATGTACTCCACGGTTTATGGGAAGATAGGGGATGGACCTCTAAACCGGATGTTGTTTGGGAGAAGATAGGGGATGAACTCCGTAGATACAGCTTATATGCTTGTCTAAAGAAGTGAAGATAGAGCTTATATGCTTATCTTTGTGAAGTGTGGATACAGCTTATATGCTTGTCTGTGAATGTGGTATATTGTTGTTATACATATCTGTTGGGAATGTGGATATAGCTTATATGCTTATCTATGAATGTGAGATATAGTTTTTATACATATCTGTTGAAATGATGATAGAGCTAACATGCTTATCTGTTGAAAAAGGGAAAATGAAAAGTAACTTGGACTCATAAGTTGTATGACATAAATATGTGATTTATGTGAATGTATCAGCGTTGGCTATCTATCAATTGCTAATCTTTTAGTCATTGTTCATGGTTGGTTTAGTGTATTTCTACTGGGCTGTGGCTCACCCTATATGGGAATATCATTTTCAGGTACAGGTAGCATGCCACCTCCAAGGACATAGCTTGGGAGGCTAGAGGCGGACATACTTTTGTCGTTTTGTTTTGATGTATTACATATAAATTCAAGCCAAGGGCTTAATGTGTAAACGAGTTAGTACTCTTTTGTTATAACCAAGTGTTAACTTGGAAAGCTGTAAGCCCATAGGGCATTTGACTTGTTTGTTAACATGTAATACTTTTGTAATGAAAATCTAATGAATAAAAGAATGTGGTTAGTTTATATGTCAATGCATGTCTTATTTGATGGGTTTAATGTTTTTATTTCGAGGGCGTTACAATGCACACTATGGCACTCCCGAGGAAAGTTTGTGATGAGATTGATAAGATTAATAGAAACTTTCTTTGGGGTAATACCCTTACGAAAAGGAAAGTAAATCTTGTGAATTGGGAACAAGTTTGTAAGATGAAAAAAGATGGGGGGCTTGGGCTTCAGAAGGCTAGAGATCACAATCTAACCCTTCTATCTAAATTGGGGTGGAAAATGGTAAAGGAGGATAATACTCTTTGGGTGGAAGTGCTCAAAAACAAATATTTGGGACAACAGTCCTTTCTATCCAAGAGAAAAGGCAAGAAAATATCACATATCTGGAAAGGTATTTTGATTACCAGGGATCTCCTGATCAAGGGGATTAGATGGAAGTTGGGGAACGGATCTAAAGTGAGAGTTTGGAAGGATTGGTGGTGTGGTGATGGGTCACTTGAAAAAATTTTGCAAGTACCCACCAATCAAATTCCAAGTTTTGAGGATATCACTGTGGATTCACTGCTAGATGATAATGGTGAATGGGATTTGCATTCTATGCATACTTCCTTACCTTCGAATATGGTTGCTGGCATTTTACAAGTACAACCGCCCCAAACCAAGGATGGAGAAGACACTACCAGATGGATTAAATCCTCTGATGGAGAGTTTTCTACATCAAGTGCGTATGATTTAATTGTTGATCAACAAAACCATATGGGGGATTGGGGTTGGATCTGGAAACTTAAGGTTCCTTCCAAACTTAAGAGTTTTTTGTGGCTTGTTCTTCACGACAAGCTCCTCACTAATCATAAGAGAGCCATGAGGGGGCTCACAAATGACCCCAAATGCTCGTACTGTGTGAATATCGAAACCATTGAACACTTGCTTAGGATGTGTCCTCAAGCTCTCCACATATGGTATCAAGTCTTTGGCAGGGAATGGTATTCTAACATGCTATCTCTACCTTGGCAAGAGTGGATCACTCAAAATATGAAAGGGAAGCACAAAAATCCTAACTTATTTCTCATTTCGTTGTGGACTATTTGGAAAAATCGTAACAAAAGGGTTTTTGAACATAAAGTTGTGAACATTTATAAGAGTGTGAAATCCATTTTAGATTATAGAAAAGAGATTTTTCATGCTTTTAAACTTGATGTCACAGCTCATATTAAAATTAAGAGTCTAACTAGGTGGTCTTGCCCAAATGCAGGAAAAATTAAGTTGAACACAGACGGTAGCACTTGCAAGTCTGGCGGTGGTGGCAGATTTGGTGGAGTATTTCATGATGAAAGAGGGTCATGGATCAGTGGGTTTTACGGCAAGTTGGAGATATGCACTAGCCTTGAAGCAGAACTTTGGGCGGTATACAAAGGGCTCACCATCATTCTTCAGAGAGGATTCAATCAAGTGATTATCAAAATGGATGCGGAGCAAGTGGTTCAGCTGTTAAGTGAAGACATAGGAGAGAGATGCCCTTTTCGGGGCATTGTGGAAGATGCTCGTATTATCATGCGCGGTTGTGACTGCACCATCCAGCATATTCGCAGGGACGCCAACATTTGTGCGGATGCAATGGCGAAATTAGGCGAATATCAACCGGCGGAGTTGCTTATTGTTCAAAACCCACCTGCGGAACTTCACAAACATGGATGATCACCGAGTGTTCAAACGGTGACGTCCAAGTCTTGAGGACGGTCAAAAATGAGATGTCTACAGCAGGGTGCGGAAAAAGGCGAGCCCACACTGTGGCTGTTTTAAACACATCCCAACCTTCAATTCATACATATCCAAGGTCGAAAATCCCTCAACTCTTGTTCAAGCATGCAAACAAGCATGTGATAGGCTAAGTATGCCACAACATGCAGGGCTAACGGACATGCAAGATATGATGCAATCAAAGCATGCGGAGTGTAAGACATGTAACAACATGTAAAGAGTGGACTTAGACTAATTTAGGCAACTCTATACTAGGCCCAAAACAGTGGCCAACATGCTAAGGAATGAGAGGCAAAACACACACAAACATACACATGTTATGGCCTAAACACTTAAGCATATGGAGACAACTTTTAAGCACACTTAAAAGAGGATAACATGGACATATGGCATACATTATAAGCTCTGAAATCATGTTATAAAATGACGCCAAATCAAATTGTCAATGCAAGCAAGACATGCAACCAAACCCAAGGACTTAAACTATGGCCATATGACATATGAAGCAAACAACCAAAATGAATCAAAACAGTCCTAAATCATGCAAAAGTAAGCCCCAAGAACCACTTAGATGGCATCTAAATGACCTAATCCTAGAGGCATACACAATAGCACAAACATGGGGCATGAAACACCAACCTCTTAACACATTAAAGGGGCATCAAATGCAAGCATACAAGCATACCATGAGGACTGAAATGGCATGGCAAATGGTTCCAAACCACTGAAACAAAGCAAGTAAAGCATGCTCCACACTCACACACTCAAGGCTAACAAGCCAAAATGCAAGGTGGCTATCCTAAGCATGTCATGGTCGACCAAAACAACCAAAAATAGAACTTAAGTATGCTAAAACAAGCACAAAAGTTTCACAAAGCTAGGCCAAAACAAGTAAGCATAATAGGCTAAATGCTAGTCACATGTTAAGGCAAATCATGGCATTACAAGACATGTATGCAAGGAAAGCATGGTGTGTTTAAACCAAGTAAAAACAGAGGTAAAACATGGCAAAATACTACCACATACCTACTGAAACATGGCCAACATGAGTTCAAAAATGGTGCTCACACATGAGGCTTAAATGGCATATATTAAAGACGACAAGGAGAGGGAATGGCCCTCTCCTTCTTAGGACCTTAAACCACCATCCTCACCACTAAAATCCCTCAAGATTTCAGTGGTGAGGTGGCCCAAACAAGGTGGTCCCAGAGCTCACCAAAATAGCACAAAAATGGGGCCAAACAAGCCCTAAGAGGGGTCAAACGACCTCAAACAACAAAGTGACCTTAAACAACTATTTAGAGCACTCAAAAACAAGACTTTTATTAGTTATATACAAAGCCTGAAAACAGTTGCAAGATAGGTTAAAAAGCTATGCAAAAATGGGGTATCTAAAGGTGAAGTTTTTATCCTTGTAGACCCTTTCACAAACAATGCTCCAGCTGGTTCTTTAAGCTTGAATCCACTCAAGAACACCAAGAACAGCTCTCTGGCCCCTCAGAATCCAAGAGAAGGTGTAACTCTATGTGTTTGTGTGCAATAGTAAGACTAAAACACACACTTATGCACTAAAGAGAAAGATATAGAGATAGAATAGCTACAACTATGAACTAACCCTAACTCAGAGCTCCCTCTGTATTTTTTTGTCACCCTAATGGAGGGAGAAGAGGCTCCCTCTTATAGAGCTCACTCTTGCAAAGCTTTTCAAGTAAGCTAGTCAAGAGGGAGATCCCTCCATACACGTGTATAGAGGGGAGCAAAGTGGGTGCCAGCTATCACAGCTGGCACAAAATATCTGCCAAAAGCAGATGTACAGTGGTCAGCCAGCCAAAAATGGCATTTGACCAAAAAAGATGGCCGGTCGACCACAAAGAGTGCTGGTCTGCCAAACATTTGGCTGATGGCAACAAACCGATGGCCGGTAGCTCCAAGCCATGGCCGGTGAGGTGTGGGGATGGCCAACAACCCATTCCCTTCCTTCCAAAGCAAAAACACAAGTGTTTGGTGCAAAACCAGACACAAAACAGTCAAGTTGAGAGATCCTAAGGCAAGACGCGTAGCCGAGGCCTCCGGGAACTCAAGGCGAACACAAACAAGGATGATCACCGAGTGTTCAAACGGTGATGTCCAAGTCTTGAGGACGGTCAAAAATGGGGTGTCTATAGCGGCTAACAAGTTCCCTTTGAATTTCCCTTTTAGAAATGTGTCGTCCAAGAAAAGTAACGGTCTACAATGGTTGAATCCATCAATTCATGCTTTGAATGATATGAAATACCTTATGAAACGATTGTTTTGATCGTCGTAGTCAATGTTGATGTAACTTCCCAGGTTGTTCTCCATAACTACGTTACTATACCACCGTAATTGATCAAACGAAATTGAATGTGCACTGAACATTTCCCTACGAGCTTTCTCAACACCTAACTAGGCAACCCGGTAACTAACTTCTAAATCGTATTCTTTCTTCAAGTTGTAAACAACATCGGTAGGCCATGTGAGTGGTTTATCACGTACCCTCTCGGATATAACATCACACACTATGTCAGACCCAGCACGCGGATTAGTGGGTGTTCGAACAGCGACACCACAAATGTGCTCACTATTCCATTTACGAATGTAAAACAATCCATTGCCATGTAAGACACGTGCGTATATAGACCACATACATCCTTTAGTTTCCCTCATCATGCATACTGCTGTAATCCAAACGGAATCATTCTTTACATATTTGAACCGAAATCCACACTCAACGGCATACTTGCAGAGAACCGTTCGGAACTCAACAGCTCCCCCCTCAAAACTCTGCCTAACATGTTGAATCCCATTAGCCCACGAACCAGGCAAAAAAACCTTATCTACACGAGGACAAAATTTGGCTAATAAATCTTGTTCATCATCCATGCCTGTCTCATCAAACGGACCATACATTTGACATGGGACAGTCCGTGCATTGTGAGGCAGGCTGTCAATGTTATCTGTATCTTCGACGTCTCCCAAATGAATGATGACGTCAACACATTGTAGGCGAAAAGACCGCGCAAGTGAGACTATGTTTTCCATATCAACATCGTTCTTCAACGTGAAGTTATTGTATCCTGGGATTTTGAAAAACAAACACACATTATCTGTTGTCAACCCCAAAAAATTGCCACACACATGGTTCACCAGATCATGGTAACGAAACGGGGCTTGCAAATTGACGGCGGCATTTGTATTACCGTAACAACAAACCAGCATGACATGCATGTCCATTACCTGTATACATTTAACATAACATTAATAACATAACCCATACCAGACGATGTCACACAACTCCACTCAACTACCACAACCCCGAACTTAACCAGTGCCACAAATCCCTTAACAATAACATACACGCAACCCACCCATTGAGTCCCCCACCCCTACCCAGATCATACACTACAACAGTTACTGTCGTCAAGTCATAACACATTTGAGACACCCCCAACCACTTGGGAAACAAAAACGACGACACCATGACATGGATACAAGAACCCCATCACAAAAACTGAGACTACCAACAAAACAAAACAACTCTGCATTATTATGAAGGGAAAAAAATACATACCTGCATGTGGATACAAAGAAACCCATCACAAAAACTGAGACTACCAACAAAACAAAACAACTCTGCATTATTATGAAGGGAAAAAAATACATACCTGCATGATGGTGAGTTTGACGATTGGTAAATGCTATCCCTGCTGCGACGTCACACAGACGGCGCACCAAACCTCTTCCCCAAAAAACTCAAAACCCTAACAGTCAAATTGTGGAAATGTGTATCACCGAATCAATGAAGTTACCAAAAATGAAGGTGATCCCATCAAAAATAACCCGATGAAATAGGAAAGGGCATAACTGTCCAAGTCTCACTACCAAAGTTGGAAAATAGGATCAGATAGATCTAAACCTCTCCACCAGTGGGACTTATCAGATAAGCATTTCAAAAGTGGGACTAATTGGTATAGTTGTTTATGAGATAAGATTTATTGATAAATATTCCTATAAATTGAATTTTTCAACAACTTTCTCTAATAAAAAACTGTACTAAATAATCTGATGATAAAAGAATTATAACCAACTCTATGAAAATAATAATAATAATAATAATAACAATAATAAATAAAATAATGATCAGGGTAATAAAAGGCGAAGTCAAAACTAAGACACTCTCATTCTGATAGCCTCAACAATGTCGGACTACTTTCCCGAAGAGGTATTGATCGAAATTCTCTCCAGATTACCTGTAAAATCCCTGCTTCGATTCACTTGTGTGTCGAAACAATGGCGATCTCTCATCAGCAGCCCTAGTTTTATCAACACCCACCTCAACAAGTCCACCAACAACACTCACACTCACTTGCTCCTACTCAGATACACTTGTCTCAATCCCAATCAAGAACACTACTCATTGCGTTTCGACAACAAAACCTTCAACCACTACGCCCAATTCACTTCTCCATTCAAAACCCACTTCTATTTCAGGGTAGTTGGTACTTGTAATGGCTTGGTTTGTCTCTCCGACGATCGGTTTGGTGACAAACAAAATATAATCCTTTGGAACCCTATGATTCGAAGGTATGTGGCCCTTCCAAAACCCAGTCTTTCTCTCGATTCCTATAGTCCTTACATGTCTGTTCTAGGGTTTGGCTTCGATTTGCTAACCAAGGACTATAAGGTAGTTAGAATTTCTCACTTTGAGAGGCGAAAAAATGCAATTCCTCTTCCTAAAGTTGAGGCTTACTCGCTTAAAACCGGTTCTTGGAAAGCCCTGACTTGTGGTGTTCCTTCATATAATATGGTTGAGTATTTCTGGGAACATGTTTTTCTGAATGGTTTTGCACATTGGATTGCATACAAGCGAGTTGGGGATGGTAAATTCCATAATGTGATTTTATCATTTGGTTTTGGTGATGAATTGTTCCATGAGATTGAGCTCCCAGAAACAGTGGCTCCTAGTTTCCCGTTGCATTTGGGAGTTCATTTAGTTGGGACTATGATCGCGGTGAGTTTTATTGATTACAGTGCAAACCGTAAATGTGTTTCCATATGGGTGATGAAAGACTATGGTGTTGTGGAGTCCTGGACGAAGCAATATAATGTTGACTGTCAGGCGGGTTTAACGTTGGTGTTTGGTTTTAGGGAGAGTGGCGAATTGCTTATGGGGACTAGAGGTGGAGATATGGTTTCGTATCAGCCTGAGAGCAATCGCATTGAGAAACATGGATTGCGTGGTGTCAAAGGCTCATTTTATGCCAGTCCCTATGTGGAAAGCCTTGTTTTGTTGGATGGATCAAATGGGAACTTGCAAGGGCCAGTGAACACTGATCCTGTTTTGCCGAAAGTTACAAATGAGGAAGAAGTGGATGAGAGCACACTCGAAATAGCCTTGAAGAGGAATTTTCTTTTTGCAGCTGCTTATATAACTGGTAGCCTGTTGGAGTTCCTACTTCGGAATTAGGATCAATCTAGTTTTTGGGCCATAGACATGTAAGTATCGGTAGTAGTAAGCTGCATAATCTGACTATCTCTTCTCTGAATAGATTAGTAATCATAGTCTGTCTTTGACACCAGTGAATAGTATCTTAGGTTTTGATACACTGTGGAGTGTTTTGACAAATAGATGGCTAATGTCCTTTTTGCTTACTAGTTACATATTAAAAAAAGAGCCCTTTTCCAATGAAGGTTTGATGAACATGCTTGATATTTTCTCTTGCCATGTTGTCTTCTAGGTATATTTTAGGCGTTATATTGTCCTTTTGCTGTCTTACATATCATTTCTCACTACTTTTCATGTATATGTTTATGAATGAGTTTACTTGTCAAAAGGTACATCTCCTCATGTACTTTTGAATGAATTTTATATGGAGGAAAGTTGCTTGATAAGCCCATCAATGATCTCAAAGATAAATTCTGATGCTTTCATATATGACTTCAGTAAACTCTTTGTTTTCAGAGAATTCCTTAACTTGTGTCAAAATACTTGTCTGTTTCAAACTTATTAGGAGCCATATATTCTTTGTAAATGACGAAAGGTCCATTAGAATATTTGAGGAGATATAAAATTTGTCTAGTGCACACTATTTTAGCATACCGAACCACTGAAGGTGTATGATACCTTATGGGAGATTGATATTGTTACCATTAAATCCTTTTTAGAAAAAGCATGTAGTTTCTGAAAGTAAACTTCAGGGAACTAGCTCATCAATTCTAATTGCTTATTGGTTCCTTGGGTGTCCAATAATGGAAATTTTGGTTTGGTCTGATGTGTTTGTTGTAGTTAGAATTTGCATGCCATTGGGTCGGCATTTCCTTAAAAAAAGTTAGAAGGCTCAATTGTTTATATCGAAACTTTGAAACAAATAAATAGTTGTTAGAAAAACAATCAGGCCCAGTCGGTTGCTATAGAAAGATAATTGATGTGAATTAGATCTCATAGAAAATATAATATAACAGTAGAATTTCAATTTAGAGACAAGACAACCAAAGGCTCTTACAATTTAACTTCTTCAAGGAGAACTCCCAAAACTGTTTTGTATTTATTTAGGTCTGGCAGAGTGTTTTGTTTTTGAATAGGAAAAAAAAGGGGAAAAAAAAAAGACGCACAAACATATATCAAATTGTAATTATTCACAGGATATGTGTGAGTTTCTTCACATGGTATCAAATTGTAAAATTAGATGTTAGGACGCCCAAACAATGCCTATGAACCTTGCGTGTTTGCTACTACTGTGAACTTTGTGCTTTTCAACATTCAGTTATTTTGCACTATTATTGCAATTTTTATTTGGTTGCAAACTGTCAATATTTGATTCCTTATAGGTGTTCATCTTTATGAAATTGTTTTTTTATACTCACTTTTAAATAAATTTCTAGTCAATTATAAAGTATCATTTTGAAAAAGGGGATTACCATTTTGCAATTTTTTATTTATTTTTTGATAATCGCACTCCAAATTTTGTGATTTAGTGAGCATAAAATATGTATGTAACTTTTGATAATATCGAGTATTTTATTTTTACTTTTTTGAGAAGGGGGGGAATGCAATTTGCACTTTTTCCCGAAAAATTGAAAAAAATTATGTTTCAGTTGTAAAATTTTACACTTTATTGGAAGGTTAAGAGTGCGATTCTTTTTGTGTGTGTATGAGTTTGTTCTCTTACTAAAATGAGTCCATTTATGTAATTGTGATTTATATTGTATATGTCTTCATTGTAATTGAGATACATTGTATTGATTTTTTTTATTTTATTTTGGAAAGGCTCAACATTTTTTCCCGAAAAATTGAAAAAAATTATGTTTCAGTTGTAAAATTTTACACTTTATTGGAAGGTTAAGAGTGCGATTCTTTTTTGTGTGTGTATGAGTTTGTTCTCTTAGTAAAATGAGTCCATTTATGTAATTGTGATTTATATTGTATATGTCTTCATTGTAATTGAGATACATTGTATTGATTTTTTTTATTTTATTTTGGAAAGGCTCAACATTTTGGAACTTTTTAATTTGAAAAAAAAAAAAGAACTAATAATGTGAGACAATAAGTAGATATTATTGTTTTTTTTTGTCATCATTTTATATCACTTAATATGTAAATATTAAAAAAAAGGGAAATTATGGGGGAAAAAAAATTAGGGTTTGATCATTATAACAAAATAAATCATAAATTTTTAATTTTAATTTACTAAATTATAAAATTTTGATTTGTTTTTAATTTAAATTATTTGTTTATTTAAAATTGACAGGAAATATTATTTAATCATTAAACTCAAAATAAATGTAAATGAAATGTCTAAAATATAATTTTTAGTTGAGTTTAATAATTAAAATATTATTTATTCGCTAATTTTACTTGGTTAAGATTGAAAATAAATCAATAATTTATGATTTAAAATTATAAAATTAAAACTTAGGATTTATTGTCAAACCTTGTTTTTTTTTTTCATTGTAATTTTCCTTATTAAAAATAAAAAATACCTTCATATATAAAATGATGAAAAAAAGAAAAAATAACATATCTGTGTAAATTTTAAAAATAATTATAAATTCATAGTAAATTTTACAATAATGAAACTCATAGATTTTTTTGATAAATTTGTAATTTTTTTTTTTCAAAAGTAAGATTGATTTATAATTTTCAAAAACAAAACAAAAACTAAAAAGCAATCCTCCTATAACCATATGCCACGTGGTGAGCCGCTGTTGAAGTCATGCCCTTTCCCCTCTCAGGAGACATCGTCGTTTAAAAAAATATTTTCTTTGCCGCCACACACTCTCTCGTCTCCTCTACAAAACCTATGGTTTTAATTTTCCATGCCTCTTTGTAGAACAAGTGTAAAACCCTAAAATCAAACTCTCTCTCTCTCTGAGATGTCGGACTACCTACCTAACAAGGTACTGATTGAAATCCTCTCAAAACTCCCAGTGATCTCTCTCCTCCAATTCAGGTGCGTATGCAAATCATGGTGCTCTCTTATCTCCACCCCCTCTTTCATCACTTCCCACCTTAATCACTCCACCACCACCTTCAACTTGATTCTTCTTCGCCAATACTCTCACCGCAAAGAGCGCTTCTCACTCCACTTCAACAACCAAACTTTCCCCATATTCCTAGACCTCAAATGCCCATCTTTGGCTCGCTTCAAATACTACTTCAGAATTGTTGGGTCCTGTAATGGGTTGCTCTGTCTCATCGACGATTACTTCGGTTACACCAATACCATCATTCTCTGGAACCCTTCGATTCACCGCTCTCTCACCCTTCATGTGCCCCGTGTTACCTCTGAATCAACTTCCCCTTTTATGTGTATTCATGGGTTTGGCCTTGATTTGATTAAAAATGACTTCAAGGTTGTGAGGATTTCATATTTGGGATCAGAAAATGGGTTTAAGGTTCCTCCTCAAGTCGAAATTTATGCCGTCGGCGATCGTTCTTGGAGGGATTTTGATGGTGTTGTGCCACGTTTTGGCATGGTTAATTACTTTTGGTCACAAGCTTATTTGAATGGGAAGGTTCATTGGGTTTCTTACAAGCTCATTAACCCGGTTACTCGTGGTTGTTTTCTTCTGTTTTTTGATTCGGGTAATGAAGTCTTTGGTGAGATTGAGTTGCCACTGAGTCTGGTTCATGAGTTTCCTAGGAACATGTTGACTACTATAGTGGGTGAATCGCTTTCAGTGCTATAGTATGATTCACCGATATACAGTAAGAGTTGTACCGTGTGGGTTATGAAAGACTATAAGGTGGTGGGATCTTGGGGTAAGCGATATACGATTGATCTTGATGGAAGATTGGTGTTGATGTTTGGCTTGAGAAAGAACGGTGAAATGCTGTTGGGAATGGGTAGAGAGCTGGTCTCGTATGACTTTGAGAGCCAAGAGATCACAAACCTTGGAGTTCGTGGCAGCAAAGATGCATTTTGGGTGGATAATTACACGGAGAGCCTAGTTTTACTTGAGGAAGGAACTCAAGTCGTAGATGGCCACTCGACAAATTCTTCTGATGCAGTTAATAGTGAGGGGGAACTAGCTTTGCCAGAGGAAGATGATGGACCTGACGAGAGTCTAGTTGAATAACGTGCATACTTCATGTAAACAGTTATGCTTAATACGTTTGAAGCTTGTCTTTAGGTTTGCTGAGTAACTTCTTGTTATTAAATACATGCTATTTTCTTAGGATTAAATGCAAATGTTAAAAGTTAAAACGTTTCTTAGTACCTTGTTTGGATGCTAATATCTTGCTTTTGTTGCAGCTTATTAAAAAAATTAAGGTAATGGGTTGGCTCTGCTGACTATTTAGTGCATTACTTTATGGTATCTTATTCTTATGTTGGATAGAAATTTCACTTTCCTAAATAGTTGGTGTTGTTGCATTTTTTGCTTGAAGAGTGCTAGTGGTAGTTGGTTTTTCAAATGGTGTAATTAGCACTTCTTGAGCCAATGGTTGGCATAAGGTTCCATGCTGTGTTTTCAGTTAATAAATTTACTTGAACCAAATGAACATCTACTTACTTGATTTAATGAATCTTTTCCATGACATATTCCCCCACCTACCTGGAAACATTTCAATCTCTTTATATTTTGGATCTTATATCATATCTCTATCCAATTAATGAGTTAAGCTGTAGCTAAGCTGTTAGCAGTTTCTCATACCCAACCCTCGCTACCTCATTCTCATAAGTCGATAGTGTGAATTGTAGTTTATATTTTTCATTATGGATAGTTTAGTCCTTTAGGTTGTTAGTGTTTCATTCTATTAGCTTAGGGTTTTGTTCTCAAATTGATTAATTGTGAGACAAGGTTTTCTTATCAATTATCATGGTATCAGAGCCAAGTTACAGAGGTTAGCATACCTTTCGTAGATCATCATTGATCATCGCAACCCCTGTTCTCTTCGTTTCGCAGATCATCATTGATCATCGCTGCCCCTGTTCTCTTCGTCGCACTTCGAAGCTCGACCTCGCAACTAGTTCATCTGGTTCAATTGAAGCTCTCTACTTCTGGTTTGATCGAAGCTCTCTACCTCTAGTTTGATCGATTCTCTGGGTGACTCTGATTGGTTCAGTTCTCTGTCTCTCACTCCAGACCTGGTATCTGACATCGACTTCGCCTTCTGGGTTTAGGTTCAATTCTGTCTCTCTCACTATATGCTTTGCCTTGGTTCTCTCTCTCTCTGATTGCTATTTGAGGGTGATTGGGTTTGGTTATTATACATTTGACCTTGGGTCTGGTTATTATAAGTTTGACCTTACGGGCTCTTTAATTATAGCAACAACAACTTTGGTTGTGAAATTGTCTCTCTGCTTTGATTTTATTGTGTTGCTTAATTATAGTATTATGGCTGATGATAAATTACAAGCTATCATCACTACGTTAGATGGTACTAATTATTCCTATTGGTCTCGTGTAATAAAAAATTTTATAATGGGTAAAAGCATGTGGAACTATGTTATTGGTGTGACTATTAGACCTATGGAATCCCAACAAACTGAGGCCGATGTTGCTAAATGGGATAAGAAAAATGCACAAATTCTTACTTGGTTTCATAATTTAGTTCAAACTACCATTGGTATGAATTTTTCCAAGTATTCTACTTCTAAACAAGTTTGGGACTATTTGAAAACCATGTACTTTAAGTCTAACTTTGCAAAACAGTATAAACTTGAGATGTCTATTCGCAGTACTAGTCAGAAAGATAAGTCCATTCAAGAGTTCTACAATGAGAAGACTACTTATTGGGATCAGCTTGCTTTGATAGAACCATCAGATTTGCAGTTACTTGACAGTTACACCAAGTATCGGGAGAAACAACATCTGGTTCAATTTCTTATGGCCCTTCGTGATCAATTTGAGCCACTTAGGGGAGCTATTCTTCATCGGTCTCCTTTGCCTTCTGTAACGCCCTCAAAATAATAACATTAAACCCATCAAATAAGACATGCGTTGACGTATAAACAAACCACCTTCTATTATTCATTAGCGTCTCATTAGATAAGTATTACATGTTAACATCATAACAAAATGCCCTACGGGCTTGCAGCTTTCCAAGTTCACACTTGGTTACAACAAAGAGTACTAAGTCGATACACATTAAGCCCTTGGCTTGAAGTTACATGTAATACATCAAAAGTAAAACAACAAAACATGTCCGCCTCTAGCCTCCCAGCTATGTCCTTGGAGGTGGCATGCTTCCTGTACCTGAAAATGATACAAGATAATAAACAACTACCAACATCTACAGACACAAGTCTGGATCACTATACAACAAGGGTGAACCCGAGATCGCTATACCTTCTGTGGATGGTGTTGTTCATGAGCTTGTTGCGGAAGAAACTTGATTTAAGGTGGCTCATGGTGCTCCTGCTTCCCAGTCAGTTTTTGCCACTCATCCGCTCTTGCCCACCCCACCTTCTCCTTTATTTCAGGTTACTGGCAAGCCCAAGCCTCAAGTTTCCATGGATGAGTGTAGCTTCTGTCATCAGAAAGGCCATTGGAAACATGCTTGTCCAAAATTTTTGTAGCCCAAGGGTTGTTCATCTAGTCCACCATTCGCTAAGCCAACATTTTTAGGATCTCGCTCATCTGCCGACTTTTCTGCACCAGTTACTGAGAATGGTCCATCTTCCAATATGCAGTCTATGTTTGAGCAGTTCAAGTCTTTCATGGTGGCCAATCTAGATCTTTCGTCTCAGGCCTCCGCTATGACTATCACTCAGTTAGGTTTGTCTGGTTCATCCTCTTCAGATTATGTCCACACTTCGTAGATTTTTTATTCTGGTTGTTTACATCATATGACCCATGTTGCATCTCTCCTCAGTAATTGTGTCTCACATTCTTCTTTTATCACTATTGCTATCGCTAATGGTTCTTCTATGCCTGTACACTCTATTGGTTCTATTTCCTCTTCCCATTTGTCTCTTTCTCCTGTATTTTATGTGCCTCACCTCTCACTCAATCTTATTTCTATTAGTCAATTATCTGATTCCGGTTTTGATGTTGTTCTCTCTTCTTCTCATTGTGTTGTGTAGGATCGGGTATCCAAGAGGCAAATTGGGATCGGGCGTAGAGTTAGAGAACTATATATCTTGGATAGTTTGTATGTTCCTCCAAAAGTGTCTTCTACTGCATTGTCTTCTTTTTGTTTAAACAATAAGTACTCTTTATTTTATATTTGGCATTCTAGGATAGGTCATATGTCGAGTGATCGTTTGAGGATGTTAGTTCGGTCTGGACATTTAGGAAATTTTCCTATTAGTGATATTTCTGAGTGTCGTGGTCGTAAATTGGCTAAAATGTCTGCTCTTCCTTTTAATAAAAGTAGTTCTATTTCATCTTCTCCTTTTCAATTGGTTCATATTGATGTTTGGGATCCTTCCCTTATAGTTACCAAGGGTGGTTCACAATATTATGTGTCTTTTGTGGATGATTACAAACGATTTACCTGGGTTTATTTGATGACTAGAAAATCTGATTTTTACAAAATATATTCTAATTTTCACTCCATGATTCGCATTCAGTTTTCTACAACCATTAAAGTTCTTCGTTCTGATTTGGGGGGTGAGTATTACTTATTTGAGTTTGAGGACTGTTTAGCTACTCATGGCACTATTCATCACTCTTCGTCTTCTGACACTCCTACACAAAATGGTTAAGCTAAGCACAAACATCGCCATCTCCTTGATACAGCTCACTCGTTGTTGCTCTCATTTTTTGTCCCTTCTGTTTTTTGGAGAGAAGTTGTGCTCACTGCTGCATATCTTCTCAATCGAATGCCTACTTCTCTTCCCTCAAGTTCATCTCCTTATGAGCATCTTTTTGGTGTTACTCCCAATTATTCTCTTCTTCGTATTTTCGGTTTTGCATGCTTTGTGCTCCTTCCTAAACGGACGCGCTCTAAGCTTAGTTCCTGTTATATCCTATGTGTCTTCTTAGGGTATGGCATTAATCATAAAGGTTATCGGTGTTATGATCCTACCACCAAAAAGCTATATGTGTCTAAGCATGTCACCTTTTTAGAAAAGCTACCCTACTACACTATACCTTCCACCCTTGTCCCTATTATCAATGATGAATTGGTTTACGTTACCCATTTCCTCCTGATGTTTCTCCTGATGAGTTTGTTTATGATCTTGAGGTCTCTACTTTGCCTCTTACTAGCACTTATGATATCTTGCCAGCTACTTTCTCTTCAGCTCCTACTTCCTCTACTCCTCTTCTTGTTTATCAGCGCCGCAAAGCACTTCCGAGTTCGCCTGTCTCTAGCTCTATTGTCCCTTCAGCTGCTTCTTTGGATCCCACTCCTCCTGCACACCATTTTCCACAGCGAGACCGTCATCCTCCGAACTGGTATGGTTTTGGTAATACATGTTTTTCCCTTTCTTATCAGTCTTTTCTTTCTTGTCTTCATACATATTTTGAGCCCTGGTCCTACAAGGAAGCTTGTCATGATCCCAATTGGATTGTTGCCATGAATGACGAGTTAACTGTTTTGGCTAACACTCAGACTTGGGATTTGGTTCCATTACTTGCTGACAAGAATGCTGTAGGTTGTAAATGGGTCTATAAGGTCAAAACCCTTTCTGATGGGTCTTTGGAACGGTACAAAACTCGTTTGGTTGCCCAGGGCTTTTCTCAAGAGTGTGGGATTGATTATAATGAGACTTTTGCCCCTGTTGCCAAGATGACTGCTGTTCGCATTCTTCTTTTTGTTGCCGCTACCCATCACTGGCCTTTGTTTCAACTAGATGTCAAAAATGCTTTTCTGAATGGGCATCTTGCTGAAGAAGTGTATATGCGCCCTCCACCGGGTCTCTCTCACCCTCCTGGTGTTGTTTGTCGTTTTCGTCGTGCTCTATATGGTCTCAAGCAGTCTCTTTGTGCTTGGTATGAGCGATTTCACTCTGTTGCACTTCAACTTGGTTTTCGCCCTAGTCATCATGATTGTGCTCTCTTTGTTCAGTGCACTTTTGTTGGCCTTGTTCTCCTTCTCTTATATGTGGATGATATGATCATCACTGGCTCTGATTCTAGTACTATTGAGGAGGTTAAGCATCAGTTGTTTCAGGAGTTCAAGATGAAGGATTTGGGGTCTCTTCGGTATTTTCTTGGTATTAAGGTTGCTACTTCTCCTATTGGGTATCTTCTTTCTCAGACTAAATATGCCCGTGATATTCTTTCTCGTGCCAAACTCACTGATGACAAAATTGTCAACACTCCTCTTGAGTTGCATGCTAAGTTTTCTGCTTCTAATGGCATTCCTCTTGAGGATCCCACTTTGTATCGCAAGTTGGTTGGGTGCCTTGTTTATCTCACCGTTACTCGCCCGGATATCTCCTATGTTGTGCACATTCTCAGTCAGTTTGTTTCTGCTCCTTGTTCCACACACTGGGTTGCTTTACTTTGTACTTTGCGCTACCTTTGTGGCACTTTGTTGCAATGTTTGCTGTTATCTGCCTCTTTGGACTTGACTCTTCGTGCCTATGCTGACACTGATTAGGCAGGTGACATCTCTGATCGCAAATCCACTTTTGGTCTTTGTGTTTTCCTCGACAATTCTCTCATATCCTGGAAGAGTAAGAAACAATTTGTTGTTGCTCGTTCCACCGCTGAGGCCGAGTATCGTGCCATGGCTCATGCTACTTCCGAGATCGTTTGGCTTTGGTGGCTTCTTTCTGATATGGGTGTCTCTTTTTCTGATCTAACTCCGTTGTATTGTGATAATCAGAGTACTGTCCAGATTGCCCATAATTCAGTCTTCCATAAGCGGACCAAGCATGTTGAAAATAGATTGTCACTTTGTCAGACAGCATCTTTAGGCTGGCACTATTACTCTCCTTTTTGGCACTATTACTCTCCTTTTTATTCCTTCCTCTCTTCAGTTGGCCGATTTGTTTACGAAGACTCACACTGTTGCTCATTTTCGTTTTCTTCTTGGCAAACTTTCGATACTTTCTGCACTCGCATCCTCAGTTTGAGGGGGGGTGTGAATTGTAGTTTATATTTTTCATTAAGGATAGTTTAGTCCTTTAGGTTGTAGTGTTTCATTCTATTAATGTAGGGTTTTATATATTTGTTCTTAGATTGATTAATTGTGAGACAAGGTTTTCTTATCCTTCCATAAGCGGACCAAGCATGTTGAAAATAGATTGTCACTTTGTCAGACAGCATCTTCAGGCTGGCACTATTACTCTCCCTTTTGTTCCCTCCTCTCTTCAGTTGGCCGATTTGTTTACGAAGACTCACACTGTTGCTCATTTTCTTTTTCTTCTTGGCAAACTTTCGATACTTTATGCACTCGCATCCTCAGTTTGAGGGGGGGTGTGAATTGTAGTTTATATTTTTCATTAAGGATAGTTTAGTCCTTTAGGTTGTAGTGTTTCATTCTATTAATGTAGGGTTTTATATATTTGTTCTTAGATTGATTAATTGTGAGACAAGGTTTTCTTATCAATTATTAGATAGATGGTAGGGTCGATTTCTGATATATGACAAATGCACATGATATCATCAGATAAATATACATGACAGTAATTTCACAATATATATATACATATTGACAAAAGTGTAACAACCTAATATTATGGCCTTACATGTCAATGTTTCTAATGTAAGTTGAAATCCTAAAACTTATCATCCTCAAAAAACATTAAAAAGTTAATCAATCTGCAAAAATTTGTTTTTCGAAGTCTTCTTTATTTACCTCGGTTCTGATAGAGCTGATGGAGACAATGGTGAGTACAAGAAGAACCAAAGGCATCCTCTTGGTGACCATCATCTGCAATTGTTCGTTGTATCACAGCATATATATGTTTGTAATCCAAGTAGTTTTTGTTGGAAATGGTTATAAATTCTGGGTAAAACCAGAATTTTATCCTAAGTTCGGTCTATTTTTTAGGTGGGCCCTGTCCATCGATTTACACGGGTCAAAGTGGTAACGCGTTCTATGCCGCGTTGTGATTCACGTGGTATATTTGGTTGCTCAAAACTATTACCGAGTGAATGGGAAATTGAAGCCAAAGTGTGCTCCATGGAAATGGAGTTTTGGTGGAAATTCCTTAAGGTTGTAAACCGGCGAGGCTTTTTCCGTTCTGCTCCACTTATTTCTGCCGTCTAACTCTGGCGAACCTCAACCTCAGACCTAACTGGTGAGTTCTTTGTTCTTTTTCAATTTTCAATTTTAATCTTCCATGATTTTGAATACGTCTGCCCCTTTATCATCTGTCCATTTTTTGCTATTGAATTACTTGGGTGTAAAACATGCTTGTTTGCGATTCTGTGTTGTTCAATCTGTCTCTGGGTTTATATATGCACACACGAACTGTGCACATGATGTTTTAGCAATTTTTGCCATTGTTCTTTGGTTTTTGCACGTCTGCATACGCTTACACAGTGTTCTTGACTTTCTGCTTGTTTCGTTGAGTTTGAATCATTGCTCTTTTCTATTTTTCTTGCTTATTTCCAGATTCTTGCCATTGATTCTCTGTTTCCGTATAGATTTAGGCTTAGGTTTTGATAAAGAAATCACATACTTAGGAAAATTGAAACAACTCCCCTAGATCTTAAAAAACCCTTGCCCCAGTTCCTGTTTAGGGTTTTAGCCAAGGTCCTTTAAACCCATATCAACCACTGTCCTCTGAAATCTTGCACCTTCCTCATTTAGCCGACATCATGGGTATGTTCAGGTGGAGGGTAGATACCCCAGAGAAACTTGAGTACTTTAGGAGAGAGTTCTTCATCCCAGCCAATGTCCATTTTAGGTTGGCTGGGAAAGAGGACTCCATCATGCCTAATGGGGACTCTATGCCTTTCCCCATAGTTGCATTCATAGATTGTGGACTTAGGTTCCCTCTAGACACCCTTTTTTGACAAACCCTTCATTATTACAAGCTCAACCCGATGCAACTGACCATTAACTCCTATAGAGTCATTAATGGTATAATTGTTCTAACTAGCCGAGAAAATGCTAGGATAACACTAGTTGATATCCAATATTGTTATACCATATGTGGCTTGAAATCCGAAAAAGGCTACGTCTGTTACCTCAAGCCGAGATCCACAACCTACAAACTCATAGCCAACCTCCCAGACTCCAACAAAAGTGCTGAAGATGATTATTTAATTGTCTTGGGCAACTGGCAGTTCTCACTTGATGACGGCCTCCATCTCTATCCTTTGAGCCGAATAGTGTTTAAAGAGGGTGATGGTAAGAACCATGTGTCAACTTTTCTATTTTTAAGTCTTATCACTTTATTCCCCTTATATGTTCTAATGTCCAAATTTTGTACTTGCAGCTCTCTCTCTTAGCCATCAAAAGATTTTTGCAAAACCTTCTTCCCCAACAAAGACTTTAAGAGGCTGCTGGGCTTACCAGTTGACCAACACAAAGCCCCTCTGCTGCTCAACTACATTCCAACCTACAAGTTCGCATTGCTCGACGTCCCCAAGAAGAACAAGTCTCTACCTTCAGCAACAACTCCCCCTGCCACTTCATCACCATGGCCTGACCAAGCCTCAACTTTTGATCCAGCGAAGTAGCCATCAACATCTGCTCCACAATTGATTCCTCCTGCCCAGCGCCAACGCTGACGCCGAGCTCCAATCTCCGCTCCTGCCGACAGAACTAGTAGCCGAAAATGCCAATCCTTTGAGGCGTCGGCTTATGATCCAACAAACCCACCTACTGTACTGCCAGCAATCCGCTTCAGTACCAAGGTCACTGTTGCCGCCACCGCCGAAGAAATAGGCCGTGCCAAGATCATTCCGGATTAGCCGACATCCGGGGGGTGGTGTCAGTCCACTCCTCCAGTCTTTCCCAATCATAGCCAAAACCCAAGGCAAAGAGGGTTAAAAGGGCCAAGGCCAATCCCAACGCCACTGAGATGGAGTTAGAGGACACAATAGCCATCTCAAAATTGGCTGAAGTAGAGAAGTTGGCAAAGCTTGCCGAGGCCGAGGCATCCGACCAACGATAATAAAAAAAACCGAGGTCTAGTGGGTCTTCTGATCCCTCTAAATTTGGGCCGACGCTCCCTAGAATCCATCTGTTATAGTCGGAGACCGACCACTTGTAGTCGGGGACAACGCACTCAACAACCTGGAAGTCGGTGCTGCTATCTCTACTGTTGTTCTGCTCCTTGTCGACATCAATCGGATAGCCGAACTATCGGAGTATGAAAATTACGAGATGATGATGCAGCATTGCGTCTTGGTAAGTCTCAATACTTGTAGCTTTTTATCTAACTTTTAAGTCTGGTTTTCATACTTAACTAACTTCCTTTGCATTCTTGCAGGCTATCCAGCAGGTTCACTCCCTTGCGGTCAAGACCGATGAGTTTAAAAAAGAACTGACCAAAAAGACCAAGGAGGCAGCCAAACTTCTTGCGCCACTTAATAAAGCCGAGGCCCGCATCGAAGATCTTCTTGATAAAGCCAAGGCTACCGAGCTAGCCCTGAAAACAGTCGAGGACCGTGCCGAGGTTGTGGAGAATGTCATCAAGGTTGCTCAGACCGAGGCAAAAGAGGCCAAAGAGAAAGAGACTGAAGCCCAAACCGAGCTTCAAACGGCATTGGCTACAAAGGAGGTTGAAATCAAGGCGGCCGACGAAAAGGCCTACACTAAAGGGGCGGCCGATGTACGTGACGAGTATAAAAAGCAAGTGAAGTAGGCATATAACAAGGGTTACACCCTTGGTTGGATGGTTTCCCTGAAGGAGTTGCCAGTCCCTGAAGGTTCACCATTGTACAATGCCAGCCGACTTGTTTTACCACTCCCCCCTACTTCAGGCCGGTCCGAGAACGAGGCTGAGACAGAGGAGGATGTCAAAGCCAATAAGTCTGATGGAGTTGGTGCTGCTGGGGCCAAGTCCCCAACTCTAAATAAGCAAGTCCTAGACTTGACTCAAGGTGAGGAGGACGAGGTCTCAAAAAGTGCCTCCCTCAAGAAGACTACGTCCGAGGTGCATACCACCGAGAAGAGTCTTGATCGACCTCTTCTTGAGATTGATGCCGACATCGAGACTGACAAGACTGCCGAGAAGATCTCCCAGTTGTCTTCTGAACTCGAAACCCAGCCAGTCGATGATGTCGAATAGTCTACTTAGAAGCTTTTCTTTATTTCTACTTTGTAATAGTTCCCGCTGTAGTCTTTGCAACAATGTTTTAATTTCAGTCTGGCCGATGTGCCTTTTTGTACTCGAACAAGTTTACCTTTTGAATGCATATTTGATTTCTCTTTCAAAGTGTTGTATGCCTTCCTTTCTCTCATGTATGTTTACTACTTTCATACTTAGAATAATTTTGCATGTCTTCAAAGTATACCTTTAACTGTATAATCTCCTCGGAGTAACGTTTCTCGGATATATCTTCTGATTGTCTATCTTAGCCTTGGCTTAACTCTTAAAAATATTTTACAAGTGTTGTTTCTTTACACTTGCCACTTCACTCTCACTTACTGTCTTCTATCAAGACTTCTGTTTTCTACCCATTCCAAGCTTTGCAACCTAGTTGGCCGTCTCGGCAATTATGTATCTCGGATACTTTTTCCAATAAAACCTCGGCTAACTTCGACTTGTAAATTTTTCTAAAATTTCAATAAGTATTAAGCCCATTCTGACTAGTAAATTTTGTTTATAAAACTTCAACAAGTCCCAAGCATTTCAAATTTTTATTTAGCATTCTCCAACTCTTTGCCCCCTAATGTGAACCTAACTTTCACTTATGTTCACATTAAGCACGTATAATCTTTCGCTGAAGTTAGATTCAAACAAAGACTAGCCAAGGTTCTCAACCTTGGTTTCTCTGTTAATCTAACTGGAATGTACTTAGTTCCATTCCAAGTTTAATTCTGCTGAGGTGGCAAGTCTAGGTTTTTTCAACTTAGTTCAACTCTATCATATGAAAGTATAATTCTAATCTGCCATATGACAAGTCCAAATCATGTTTCAATCAGAAACATCGCCAACTTAGTTCAACTCTATTATATGCAAGTATAATTCAACTCTGCCATATAATAAGTCTAAGTTATTCGTCTTACAAGTGTTGTTTCTTTACACTTGCCACTTCACTCTCACTTACTGTCTTCTATCCCATATAATAAGTCTAAGTTATTCCAAGCTTTGCAACCTAGTTGGCCGTCTCGGCAATTATGTATCTCGGATACTTTTTCCAATAAAACCTCGGCTAACTTCGACTTGTAAATTTTTCTAAAATTTCAATAAGTATTAAGCCCATTCTGACTAGTAAATTTTGTTTATAAAACTTCAACAAGTCCCAAGCATTTCAAATTTTTATTTAGCATTCTCCAGCTCTTTGCCCCCTAATGTGAACCTAACTTTCACTTATGTTCACATTAAGCACGTATAATCTTTCGCTGAAGTTAGATTCAAACAAAGACTAGCCGAGGTTCTCAACCTTGGTTTCTCTGTTAATCTAACTGGAATGTACTTAGTTCCATTCCAAGTTTAATTCTGCTGACGTGGCAAGTCTAGGTTTTTTCAACTTAGTTCAACTCTATCATATGAAAGTATAATTCTACTCTGCCATATGACAAGTCCAAATCATGTTTCAATCAAAAACATCGCCAACTTAGTTCAACTCTATTATATGCAAGTATAATTCAACTCTGCCATATAATAAGTCTAAATTATTCGTCTTGTTTCAATCGGAAACATCGTCAACTTAGTTCAACTCCATTATATGCAAGTATAATTCAACTCTGCCATATAATAAGTCTAAGTTATTCGTCATGTTTCAATCGGAAACATCGCCAACTTAGTTTAACTCTATTATATGCAAATATAACTCAACTCTACTATATAATAAGTCTAAGTTATTCATCATGTTTCAATCGGAAACATCGCCAAAGGACTGGTTAGTCCTAATACACAAGTTCCAAAATAAAAATCAAACTAGAATTTTATTATTACTTTGGCTAATGACATAAACTTTAAAAACCAAAAATCTAATGATAGAAAAACTTCAAGTTACAAGTATTCCAGGATCTTGGCAACTCTTTGTCATCACTGTCCTCAAGCCGATATGCCCCATTATCGGCGACCCAAATGATTCTATAAGGTCCCTCCCAATTTAGGCCTAGCTTGCCCTCTCTAGGATGCTTCTTGTTGCTAGCCACTTTCCTTAGCACAAGGCCTCCAACTTTGAACTCTCTTAGGTTAACCTTCTTGGTGTAAGCCCTAGCAAGTTGTTGCTGGTATGCGTCCAACCAAATTGTTGCTCTTTCTCTTTTCTCCTCCAAAAGGTCTAGATCTCGGGCCAGGAATGTTTAGTTAGTACCATTTTCCTACTCCCTGGGTTCTAATTCCTGGGATGCCGACTTCTAGTGGGATGACTGCTTTAGTGCCACAAGCCATAGCAAATGGGGATTCCCCAGTTGATCTTCACGGCGTAGTCCGATATGCCCAGAGTACATTGAGCAACTCTTCCACCTACTTTCCCTTTGCTGCTTCAAACCTCTTCTTGATCCCATCCAAGATCATTTTATTGGATGCTTCTGCTTGACCATTACTCTGACGGAAGCTTGGAGTAGAGTAATAATTCTTGATTTTGTACTTTACACAAAAGCTTTTGATTAGTTTGCTGTCAAACTGCATACCATTGTCTACTATTATTGCCCTTGGAATCCCAAACCTGATGATGATGTTCTTCCATATGAAGTTCTTCACATCAATATCCCAAATCTTTACAAGGGGTTCAGCTTCTACCCACTTTGTGAAATAGTTAGTTGTTACTAGCAGGAACTTCTTTTGCCTAGTTGCTTGGGGCAGTTGTCCAACAAGATCCATGCCCCACTGGGCAAATGGCCAGGGACTGGATACTGGGTTCAAATTAGCTGCTGGTTGATACATCAAAGGTGCAAACCTTTGACACTTCTCACACTTCCTGACATAGGCTTCAGCTTCCTTCTGCATGTAGGGCCACCAATACCCCTGAGTAATGACCCTATGAGAAAGTGATCTACCCCCAGCATAGCTTCTACATACTCCTTTATGTATCTCATACAAGAAGTCTTCAACTTGGGAGGGATGCACACATCTTAAAAGGGGACCAGTAAAGGACCTTCTGTAGAGATGTCCTTCTACTGTCAGGCTAAACCTAGCCAACTTCAGTTTGGTCTTGTGTGCTTCTTTGCGATCATCTGGCAGCTTCCCATCTCTGAGGAACATTACTATTGCATCCATCCAACTTGGGCCCATCTCCACACACATTGCTTCGTACTTTGTGATCAGTGGTTCCACACTTGGGCCAGACAAATAATCCATCATTATTGTCCTTGCCTCCCCTGATTTCATTGCACTAGCCAGGTTAGCCAAGGCATTGGCATGACTGTTGTCATCTCGGCTAACCTGCTGTAGTCGACAGTCCTGAAATAAGGCCAACAGTCTAGCAACCACTTTTACATAGGCTACCATTCTTTCATCTCGGGCTGTATACTCGCCTGTTGCCTGGTTTACAATAAGTTGGGAGTCATAGAAGACTACCACCTCATCGGCTTCCATTGCTACCGCCAACTTCAATCCTGCGATCAGTGCTTCATATTCTGCTTCATTATTTGAGGCCTTAAACCCCAATCGAATAGATTGTTCTACCATCTGCCCATCTGGCGATACTAGCACTACTCCTGCGCCTGTTTCTTGACGGTTCAAACTCCCATCTACAAATAGGCGGAAGGAATTGTAACGAGTTGAATCAAATTGAATTTATACTTTAATATCAGTTGAGGATTTATTTTAAATTATTAAAATAAATTCATTTTGGACCCAATTGATTGAATCGTGATCCGTTAGCAGCCATGAAATATTGTTATGATTTTATTATTATTATTATTTGATTACCATAAAAGAGTTGTGAATATTTATGGTGTGTACCATTAAACGAAATATTTTTTGTGGTGAGAAAATATTATATTTACTTTTATTATTAAAGATGTTGAAATGAATTTTTAAATTGAGATATATATATATATATAGGTGTATATATATATGGTTAGATATTTGTATAGTTATATATTTGTTTAGTCAAAGAAAAGGAAATATCTATAAATAGAACTTAATAGATATTTTTTACAGATTGGGTGTTCTTTTCTAGTTCTTGTCGTGGAGAAAAGAAAGAAAAAGAGTTCTAAGTTGGTTTTTCATGGATTTGATCTAGTGTAAGTCATTTTTGACCCCGAGTGCTTTGGATCAAAACATAGAAGGCAGAAATGCGTCGTTTGGCTCCAAGAAAATTTAATTTCTGTTGCCGAAAAATTTGAAAGCTTCTTGGCTTGAGATAGGAATTTTTCCTACATTTCTTTATGGCCCTGCTTGATAGAGCTGTGGGAAAGTGATTATAGCTTATAGCTTAACAGCTTATAGCTTATAACTGTGAACATAAACTGATTTTTGACTTATAAATTAAGCTTCTCCTCCCCCACTCAGAGAATAAGTTGATTTTTGACTTACAAAAAGCTATAAGATGTATTGTTAAGCTAAACCAAACACATCAAAATAGCTTAAATTAAGCTAAAAGTGGAAATAAGCTGGAAATAAGCCCTACCAAACAGGGCCTATGTACTTTTACTTGATTATATGGAGTTTAAAGTTGTATATAATTTAATTAAAATTTTTGTAAAATTTGTGATTTATTTGCTTAAAAGAGAAATTTTGAGAAAAATCAAGAGTTGATGCCCAAATTACGAAAGTGTAAACTTGGAATATGTTTGTAAGGTTATGAAAGAACTATGTTTTAAATTTGAACAAAAATGGATTTCAACTCGATCGGTTTTGAAATTTTTACTAGTTTGTGACCAAAAGAGCATTTTTAAAGACAATAAAGGAATTGCGTTTAACTTTTGGGGCTTTTGATCAAAATAGGATGTTATAGTTGAATAATGCTTGGAGAATAAGTTTGGAAAGAAAATGATGTTTTCTTGGGCATTAACGGTATTATTTTGCTTAATGTATCTGTTGGAATAAAACCGACATGGTTAGAAATAGATCTTGAGAGGTTATCAGACATGATTGTGATATGAAAACTAGTGTAGTTGTTCATTTTGATAAGATGCGGAATAGATTGTATTTAACGAAATTTTTGGAATTTAATTGTTTAAATATCTGTTTAGAAATATTTGTTTTGGGCTATTGGTGGAGGATAGCCATGATTGTTGTAGAAATGCATGAGACTTAGGTAAATTGAACCACATTCCTTATTTGTTGCATTGGACATTGCATTACATTCATTTCATTGGAAATGTATCTATTTTTAAGAAATGTTTGGAAATGTGTTGTTTGCGAAAAGATAAATACTTGGTGAATCTGGGTAGGGGTGTAGAACTGCGCGGTTAGGTGTCGAGCCTTCCAGTTTACTGGTAAGAATGGTAGTGGTAGTGCATTAGGGCCTACTTGTAGACACTCACCTAGAGATTCACAGAGTCTGTATTCATGTGACAGATACGGTTTAAAGTGGAAATGGTTTTATATATGTTGTTGCATCTCAACATTGCATGCTCTATAAAAAGAGAGATAAACTATTTTATCATGAGCATGGCATGAGCATACTTCTCTTTAATCTTATCATGGTTCATATGTTGTGTAGTATATTTCTACTGGGCTGTGGCTCACCCTATAAGGGAAACCATTTCAGGTACAGGTGTTATGCCTCCGCCAAGGCATTGACTTGGGAGGACTCGGAGCTGAGGCTTCATTTTTGTTTTATTGTTATTTGTTGAATGTAAGCCCAGGGCTGTATTTGCGTTGAGTTGAAACTCCGGTTTGTGTAACCAAGAATGTTCTTAGATAGATTTGTAAGCCTGTAGGGCACCTATTATCTGTTGGGCTTCCACTCCATACTTGTTGTAAAATGTATGCTTGGGATTAGAACTGGGGCATTGAGATATGAATAGCATGTATTTAGCATTTGGGATTTAACGGAAATGGATGCATGGAATAGTTAACCAGATATATGTGTTTGTTTATCAGGTGGATTTGTTGTATAAATAGATATACCCTACCCAATTTTTGAGGGTGTTACAGGAATCACCAATATAAATATCACACGGCTTGAGTTTCTCTTCTTTCTTCCTCTCTGCTATGGGGTTTTTCATTCCCAGCTGGGTCTCTTCTTGCTCCCCTGGACATTCTAAACCGCGGCTCACGGGAGCTCGACGGGGGATGGCTCTAGGTGTGAACTCGGCCACAAAGTCGGCTAGAACCTGGCCTTTGATTGTCGTTTTGGGTCTGAACTCTAAATCGTACTGGCTCAACACCACTGCCTATTTGGCTACCCTGCCTGTCAGATCTCCTTGTTGTAATAGGGACTTCAAGGGGTGCTCAGTTAATACCATGATCTTGTGGGCTTGGAAGTAATGATTTAACTTTTTAGAAGCTGTTAATGACGCAATTGTCAATTTCTCCAGGGGTAAGTACCTGACCTCTGCGCTCGCTAGGGTTTTACTCACATAGTAAACTACCCTTTGTTCCCCCTTCTCTTCTCTAATTACCACTGCACTCACTGCATGCTTCGAAATTGCCAAGTATAAGAAAAGTTTCTCTCCAGGTACAGGATTTGAGAGAACCGAAGCTGTGGTCAGGTATTTTTTCAAGTCCGCTAAGGCGATTTCGCAATCTTCTGTCCACAAAAAATTTGTGGCCGACTTCACTAAACTGAAAAATGGTTTACATTTGTCTGAACTTCTGCTTATAAACCTATTCAGGGCTGCGGCCCTTCCAGTCAACATCTGTACTTGTTTTGCCGATGTTAGGCTTTTCAAGTCCAGGATGGCCTTGATTTGATCTGGACTCGCCTTAATGCCCCTTCTGGTAACCAATTAGACTAAGAACTTACCTGACCCAACTCCAAATGCACATTTCGAAGCATTGAGTTGGAGCCAATATGTTCTAAGAATGTCGAAAAGTACCTTTAGGTCAGCCAGGTGATTCTCAAGTTCTTTGGTCTTCACGACAATATCATCAATATATACGTCCACTATTTTGCCATTTAGATGTCTGAACATCTTGGTCACCAACCTCTGGTAGGTTGCTCCTGCATTTTTTAACCCGAAAGGCATCACTCTGTAGTAATACAGCCCTTTTAGGGTGATAAATACAGTCTTCTCGTCATCAGGGGATACAATGTTATCTGATGGTACTCCCTGTATGCGTCCAAGAAGCTAATCCTTTCATGCCCTGAAGTGGCATCCACCAATTAATCAATTTTGGAGAGTGAGAAACTGTCTTTGGGACAAGCTTTATTCAGGCTAGTGAAGTCCACGCAAACCCTCCACTTCCCATTCTTCTTCTTCACAACAACCGTGTTTGACAACCAAGTTAGGTAGTTTACCTCTCGAATGGCTCTGGCTTCCAGTAATTTATCTACCTCCTTTTCTACTGCCTCAACATGCATCAACGTTGGCCTTCTTGCTCGTTAGATGACAGGTTTAGCCGACTTGTCCACATTTAATCTGTGGCAAGTGACCTCGGGGTCAATGCCAGGCATCTCGTATGGCATCCAGGAAAACACCTCAATGTTTGCTCGTAAGAATGCTTCTAACTCCCTTTCCTCCTCATTGGCCAAACCTGAGCCGAGAAGGAAGAATCGTTCTTCATCCCCTTGTTGGAACAGGATCTTATTTAAGGCTTCCTCGCTTTTCTCGTCCTCAATCTCTACTGTTTCTGCTTCTTATACGTTGCAAGTGGATTTCATTGCTGTCATGGAGAAATTCTTTGCCTGCACTCGATCCTCTCTGATTTCTTCAATTCCATGCTCTGTTGGGAACCGCAATAGCTGGTGCAGTGTTGAGGGAACATCCCTCATTGCGTGCAACCATGGCCTCTCCAAGATAACATTGTAAGGGGAGGGGGTATTAATTACTGTGAACTCTGTACTTAACTTTTTAGTGTCTGCCTGCACCTCCAAACTTACTGCTCCCAACGGCTACATCGGCGTTCCATTGAACCCGACCATTAGACTGTTGGACTGTTCCAAATCATCTTGGTGGAGGCCGAGCGCCTTGTAACATCTGGCATACATGATGTCACAAGAGCTGCCTTGGTCTATTAGAATATGCTTTACCTGGCATTCTCCAATCTTGAGGGATATCACCAGCGTATCGTTGTGTGGATGTTGCACCATGTCTAGGTCGGCTTCAGTAAAGGACACGTGTTGTAGCATTTGTGCCTTCAAAGCTTTTGGGAAAGTGTATTCGAATCATTTATTTTTATTTTGGAAATCTTTGGTGTTGTTATGGGTTGGTTTTGGAGGAGTATAATCTGATTTAAACTTGTTGGGTTTGGTTGTTCGCACTTATTCTTGTCAAAAGTTCCTTGGAGACATAGAAATTCTATTATAGGGTCGACACCAGCCTTCCTAAGGGTCGACCCTTACCTGTTGGTGAAGTTTCTGAAAGTGTTGCTGGAAAATAGAGTAGACAGCAGTCAGGGGAGGGTCGACCCTCTTATGTCTGTGTGTTAGTTGCTGGAAAATAGGGTCGACCCCCTCCTGTCTAAGGGTCGACCCCCTTGCATGCTGTCAAACATAAGTTTCTTCATAGGGTCGACCCCTGTGTTGCAAGGGTCGACCCCTGTGTTGCAAGGGTCGACTCCTGCAGACTTTTTTTTCCAGATTTCAATCAGGTTTGGGCCTACTTTTTGGGGATTTTGACTTGATTTTTTGGGTTGACTTTGTGATTTTATTTTACTTTGACCTAGCAC
Organism: Camellia sinensis; assembly: GCF_004153795.1. Lineage (NCBI taxonomy): Eukaryota > Viridiplantae > Streptophyta > Magnoliopsida > Ericales > Theaceae > Camellia > Camellia sinensis. The sequence goes on from NW_021024965.1 coordinate 173,332, forward strand.
CATAAATAGGTCCCTCACTTAACATTTTATTTACTTTTTCTTCTCTTTTTCCCTCTCCAAACCGTGAGTCACTCTCTCCCTCTCCAAAATCACTTGTTGCTCAAAGATCTTTAGATCTACTCACTTGGAAACATCTTCTTGCCTTGCTCCTTTGAGATTAAGTGTAGAGCTTATCAAGAGCTTCATTTTGATCCAAGTAGAAGTTAGTTTCGACAACTTTGGAGTTTCAACCTTGTTTTGCTTATCTTCTTTTCTAAGCTTGAGGTAGGATTTTCTTTAAGTTATATATATGTTTTTGCAAGATCTAGATGATTTTCGAAATCATCATTTGATTAGTTTTGAAAATTGATTGTTGATTTAAGAAGATGAGTGATTTTGAAAGTGGGATTACCTTATTTTCCTTCTAAAAATAGAAATTGAGGGTTTTTGAACTATGTTGATGAAAGAAAGATGTTTTTGGTGAGATCTTCTCAAATATTTGAAGTTGAATGGTTTTTGGTGAGAAAACCTAGATATTGGGGATATTTTGAGAAAGATGTTGACAATCTTTAGAATATGTTGTTATATTTATTTTGTGTGCCGAAATAAATGATGTTTGAAAATTGTTTATTTATTACATATAAATGATGGTTTTCCATGGAATAAGATAATTGTTGAAGTTTTGGAAATTGTTGTTTAAAAGTGTTGATGTAGTCTTGAAATGACCAAGTTGTTGGAAATTCTTGAAATGTGGGAATTTTGTTATCCCTAAGATGAATTGAAATAAAAGTATTTATTCATCTTGTGAAATTGCATTGAAGTGAGAAATGAGAATTTTGATCACAATGGGAATTTGGAAATGCTTGAAATGCGGGAATTTTGTTATCCCTAAGATGAATTGAAATAAAAGTATTTATTCATCTTGTGAAATTGCATTGAAGTGAGAAATGAGAATTTTGATCACAATGGGAATATTGTGTGGGAGTATTGAAAGTGGAAGAAATATTGTATTGCATTATTAATCATTGCATTGGCATATCAATTTATTTGATAATGAAGAGCTTTGAAGTTTGATTTGAAAGCTTTGCATTTAGAAAAGAATGTTGAGAAACAAGTTTTCATGAAATGGTTTTGGGGTAAATACGTTGGTAAGTCTTGAAAGGTGGTGTAGATTATAGGTGTCGAGCCTTCCAATTAATACTGGTAAAAATGACAGATTAGAGGTGTCAAGCCTTCCGGTTAATACCGGTAAAAATGACAAATTGGTAGTACTTGTATAGTCTACTTGCAAACACCGACCTAGGGATTTACGAAGTTGTATTTACCGCCTCTTGAATAAAATTTGATAAATGTTGAGCAGCTAAAATTGTATGACATCATTGAGCATGACGCTTTTCAAAAGATGAATGTGTGTTTTACTTTAAAAAAGGCATGGCATGGCATAAGCATTCCATCTCACGAGACTTGTATAAAATGTATATACTTTGTTAAGAATTTCCTACTTGGCTTTATGCTCACCCTACGGGATTTTTATGCAGGAAAAGATGTGGTGATTCTGCCTAACTGAAGGCGTGGAAGTATGTGTGTTGGGTGAAGGCGTGGAAGTGTGTGCAGAGAGCATAATGTGCTCATTTGCTGTGACTCTGATTGTAAGCCAAGGGCTTTGTATGTGTGGGTTGCACGCAAGGTTTTAAAAACCGGACCGGTGAACGAACCGGAAAAATGATCGGGTGGACGGGTCACCGGTTCAACCGGTGGGTTGAACCGGATCGAACCGTGACGTCATAATTATGTCATAAATAATTTTTTAAAAAATATAAATTAATAATTTAATATTAAATTTTCAATTTTTTTTTTTAAAAATTCTTAAATATTTTTAGTGATGTTTTTCTATAATTAAAAAAAAAATTCCTGAATATAAGCCATAACACTTTACATCTAACAACAAATAAAATTAAAGATGAAAATTTAGCCATTAAAAACAACAATCATAGTAATAAAAATTATGAAAGCATCCAACAAAAGCAATCCACAAAACATAAGTTACAAAAAAGACAAAACTAAGTCCAAAGGTTACAGACAACACAACATAACATCACAAACAATCTTTGATTGTTGCCTAAATTTCTTAGGGACGATAATTTAGCCAATCATCATCATCATTCTCATTCGCATTTGCACTAGAGCTCAGATTGTTTGATCTATTATCAATGTTCACGTCACCAAAAGATCCCAAGTCGATGTCATCTCTAAGAAGTTCTACCACCATATCATCCTCAACATCATCTACAATAGTTAAAATAAAATCATTAAGCTATCATTTTGATAATGATAGATAAAAAAAAAAAAAATTTGTTGCATAATGATGAAACAATATTTTCTAACCATCTCGTAGACCATGACATTGCTTTTTATATCGTGGAAGCTCATCTTCTTCATAAAGCATTTTTTCGAACTCATCATAATCGAGCAATGGAGGCTCTTGTTCTAGTATTTCTTCTTCAATTATCCAAAACTCGGTTTTGTCAATGCTTTCAATGTCAATGGGATCATAATTCCTTGTTTTGTAATACTTTCTATATTGATTCAATTGTAAGACTAAATAAACGAATAAAATAAAGAATCCATTAGTTACTATATGAGAAAGATTAATTTATCTATTCTTCAATTGCAAGTTATAATGAACATACACAAGATCATTAAGCCTATGATGTTCTAGTCTATTCCTCTTCTTTGTATGTATGCGTTCAAAGGCGCTCCAATTCCTTTCACACCCAGAAGAGCTGCTAGTTTGACTAAGAATTTGAATGGCTAACTTTTTCAAATTTGGAGCACTGTGTCCAAACATCTTCCACCATTCATCTTATTATCAAGAAAGAAAGAAAGATATTATAAAAAAATAAAAAATAAAAAAAAATAAAAAGAAATAAGAAATAGATAAATGAGATAAAATATTCCAATCAAAAGCATATAATAATGATAATTACTATTAAAAAAAGAGAGAGATTACCAGGTTGTGTTTTCTTTGATGTAATAATGGCAAGCTCTCTTCCAAAACTGTCTTGTCGATCTCGAAACAATCTAAGTTCATTCATGAGCTTTGTTTTACTTGATGTGGCTTTAGTTTCAATCACATCAAGTACACTATTCATAACCTCTGGCTTTTTGCAAAATGAAGCTTGATCATATTGAAAAGTTGGGTTCAACCAATAAGCAGCCGCATATATATTCTTTCGCAATTGATTATCCCAACGAGTTTTAATGATTGTTGTGTAAGGCCTATACAACTTCTTATTTCTCTTGAAAATATCTTTAACACCTTTGATTGCCCTATACATGCCTTCATAAACATATCCCATGGACGGTTTCTCATCTCCATCAACAATGCACAAGAGACGCATAAGTGGCTCAACAATCTTAACAATGATGAAGCAATCCTTCCAAAATTGTTTATCTAAAATGATATCAATGGCATCCTTTCCTTTCTTCTCTTTGGCAAATCTTGAACTTGCAAACTCCTTACTTGTCACCAAAGCTTGCAAATCATGCATATGCTCATGAATACTACGCAATGCAAGGAAAGTAGTGGCAAAGCGTGTTGCTTCTGGGCGTACAATTTCAGCCCAACTCTTCTTCTTTCTCAACCGAGCTAACAACCATGAACGGTTGTATATGTACCTTGTCACCGTTGATGCCTTAATAGCAAGCTCATGCACATGATTCATCTTGGAAATTTCACTTAAGATTAAGTTCAAGCAATAAGCTGCACATGGAGACCAATTCATAGATTTGTAAGTAGCATTTACAAGTCCTCCAGCAGCTTTATAATTTGCTCCATTATCTGTCACCATATGAACAACATTCGACACTCTCACCCACTCAATAACCTCTAGAAACAATTTAGAAAGAAGAGTAGCATCTTTGACAGCATCAGAGGCATCAATTGATTTCACAAAAGCAATTCCCATAGGGCTATAGACAAGAAAATTTATTAGATTTCTTTGTCTAGCATCAGTCCAACAATCACCCATAATAGTACATCCACAAGCAGCCCACGAACTCTTCAAAGTGTCAATATACAATTGAAGCTCTTTTTTTAAGTCTCTCAATAAAGGAACTCAAAGTTGATGGTACGTAGGGACCTTATATCCTGGACCAATGGCAATTGCGGCATCAAACATGGGCTGAAAATAAATGGAGTTCACAGCATTGATTGGAATACAAGTATCATAAAAGAATTTGCCAACAATCATATGTGCTCTATGTATGGCTTCTTTAGTTTGGAGAGCACTTTTGATAGTTGGTTGAGAACCCAAAGTGGTCCTTGGTGCAAAATAATCACCGATTTTTGTTGATTCATGTCTCTTCCCCTTCCCTTTCTGTGTCATTGGTGCTCTACTCTTATTCCCACTTCCAGCTCCTTCATTGATTGAAATGCCCTTATTGTTCCGAGGAATCGTTTCCACAACCTCATCATCATCATCAACATTAACGTAAACATCATCACCCTCAAATTGAAAACCACCTGGACCATAAGGATTTAATTCATCATAATTTTCTGCACATTCAAACATAGGATTAGTGAACACCCGTGTGTCAGGCATGGTTTCAAACATGGGATTTGAAAATATCCTCGTGCCATTCCCTTGTTTTGGCCCAAACCCACCAAGTTGTATGGTTTTGCTAGTAGATAATGGTACATTTTGATTTACCAATGGTTTCAACGGAGCTTCATACCATGATTGAGGCACAGGTGATGACCTCTAATGATTTTGATTACTAGCCTGACCATTAGTTTGTCCATTATTTTGCATAGGCTGTTTATCTCGAGTCGATCTATGCTGAAGAGAATTCATGTTTTCTTTAGCCTGCCTTACGACAGTTGGTTAATGAGAGTTCATTTAATCTATAATAGATGTCCCCCATTTTTTCACTGTATACATTAGTTGTTGTCCCATAGCATCTACTAAACCTCCCCATGGATTCATTGGTTGGGTAGAATACTTGGTATTGACCCGTTTCACAATCTGATGCAGACATTAAAGTAAAATAAAAAACTCAATCAAAGTGAAAGCATGAGAGAGATCTTCAGATATTTAGGCAGGAAAAATAAGAAATTGATAGAAAATATCACAATAATATCAACCTGTAAAACAATGAGTTGCCACAAAAAATAAATAAATAAATAAAATAAAATGGTGTAAAATGTTTGAGATAAAGAGATAAATTAAAAGGGATGAGAATACATACCTTTTGGGTGAAGATAATGAGATGGGTTTCTTCACAAATGCACTCTCTGGTTCTCTATACCCCTCTCTCTCACTTTAGTCTTCACTCTCAACTGAGAAGTAGTCGTTTGACATTGGGAAATTAGTGCACCATTTCAATTCAAAATATGTTTTCTATATATCTATGATCTATCTATAAAGGGGGAAAAAATTCTGAAGAAAAAAATAGAAAATAGAAGAATAAAAAATCTCTATATATTTTTCAATCTGAAAATTTTTTGTGAGAATCTCTATATATTTTTCATTCTGTAGAAAAAAATAGAGGAAAAGGAAAATCGAAAATCTATTGTAAGTAGACCCAATTTTTTTGAAAAACAAAGAAGGAGATTCAAAGATTCATCAAAATAATACCTGGAGGCTGCTGGCGGCTGAGATTCTTGGTAGCAGTGGTGGTGAATCAGTGTGTAAAGTTGAGAACCTTACTTGATTGATTCGTTAATGGCGGAAAAAAAAACAGAGAGATAGATCGGATGTTCTAACAAAGGGAATGGAAGAGACCTGTGTGAAGAAGCCCTAGATGGCTGAAGATAAGCAACGAAAAACAGAAACATATCTAAATTTATTTATTTTTTTATATATATATATATATATAAGCAAACTGCCCCGGTTCAATTAACCCGGTACCGGTTTGAACGGTTCACCGGTTGAACCACCGATTTCACCGGTTCTATGTAAATACACTGGTTTTTACATTTGACCAGTTTTAGAGGGTCAACCGGACCGGAACCTCACCCGATCACTGGTTCAACCAGTTGAACCGGCCGGTCCGGTCCAGGTTTCAAAATCTTGGTTTGAATAACCGTTTTGTGTAACCAGGCTTAAGCCTTGGAAACTTGTAAACCCTTTGGGGTAATTGTTGTTTAATTAATTGTTGTTGGATTAACTGTATTATCGCATGAGAACTATTTACATCATGTAATGCAAGTATGAGGATTTATTATCAGTTTTACTTTAAAGGGCCATAATTATTGTATTATCATTTGGGCATGAAAATAGGGGTGTTACAATTGGTCCCTGGTATTCGTCTACCCTACGCCTCTTTTGTTGGACCTGATACATATGCTGTAAGTGTTTCACCCTCTAGGTCTCTCCACGTACCTTGTTTTCATTGACCTTCGAGTGGATCACATTGATCATTCGATGTCCATCTACTTGCGGTTGCGACTGCGGTGCTGGTAGAGGTGGTGTTGCCGGCGCCTGGGGTAACCTTGCTTGCTCTTCCCTTGTTTTGGCCTTATCCACTAGGTCCCTTAAGTGACCTTGTCTTACCAGATCTTCCAAATGTGCTTTTAGGGCTCTACAGCCCTCTGTCAGGTGCCTATCTTCGTTGTGGTAAGCACAGTGCTTTCCAAGGCTTCTTCCCATAAATTCGCTAGGAACCTTCTCTAGTGCTCTGTAATACGGTTGGCTCCTAATCCTCTCCAGAACTTTGTAAACCGGGATCTGGAACACAGTGGTGATTGCCTGTGCAGCTCTCTGCCTTGTTTCTTGCCTATTAAATCCAACATTACCTTGGCTTCACTTCGATGAGCCGTTTCTCTTCTCTTGCCTCGACACATTTGCTCCTAGCGTATCCTCCTCCGCTCTGGCGTATTTTTCGATCCTTGCCATGAGCTCCTCCATACTCTTTGGTAGAGTCTTCACCAATGACTTCCGTAACATGCAATCATCCTCCAGGCTATTCTTAAAAGACACGACCACCAATTCCCAGTTTCATCCTGGTATTTGGTTGAACACCTCATAGTACCTTTTGGCATAAGCCCTAAGGCTTTCACCCTCGCCAATCTTCAAAGCCATCAGGGAGTCTACCCTTAATGGCTACAATTTGTTTCTGACAAATCTGGCCATGAACATCTCGGCCAAGCCTTCCAAACTCTTCACAGTTCCTTTCGAAAACTTGTGAAACAGTCTAATGCGATTTTCCTAAAAGATGAGGGGAATACCTTGGACGGCAAAGTTTCATTCCTGGTGTACAACGCCATTGAATTCAGGTACAAGCCGACGTGAGAGTTATGGTCGGACTTACCATCATATATCTGGAGCCTCGGCGTATGGAACCTTTTTGGGGCCTCGAACCTGTCCAACTTTACTAAGAACGGTGTCTTCGGTTTCACGGGAGATGTGACCTCGGCATTTTACCTTTTCCTCTGGAGGTAGTCCTTCAGACCCTCCTCAGTCCGACCAGGAGCTCGACTGTCAACGGATTTCAACCTTTTTGGTGCACTGCTCCCGGTGTCATTATGAGTCCTCTTGGATCACCCTTCATTTATCATGCCAAAACAAAGCTCTTTCCTTTGAACATGCCAATGTTCCTTGACATAAGTTTCTTGGCATGAAGTGTCTTCTAAGACTCTCCTCTCCTCGACTCTCCTCGCCCGACCTCCCGTGAAGGCTGATGCGATTGCTCTTTTGCCCTGTTATGCTAAGGGACTGCAAGGATTTCTTTATGCCCAACTTTCCGGCCATCATTCTTGGTCGCTGAAATCGGTGTGTTCTCCAATGGATACGGTGGCTGTATGACGTTGTTCTGCATCATGAAGTTGATAACCGATTGTAGGTCTGCCAATTTGTTTGTCATTCCCTCCATCTCGCCGTCCCTTCTCAGGCATCTATCATTCCATACCTGGAGGTCGCTTTCGCTGTAATACCCATCTCGACATGCTTTCTTCGGGGTGTCTCCCTCATGGCCGACGTCTTTTTCTTCGGGATTCTTATCCCGAGGTTCTTCATTACAATTGTCTTCCTTAACGTTAAGATATGTGCTTTTACCGCTCCTACTAGGGTTGTCGCCCCCAATCTTTTCTTTCTGTCCAACGTTGGCCATCTATTCTCCTTACTTTCCCACAGACGGTGCCAAATTGTGGATGCTGATTTCCGACCACACTGCCAAACAGGAACTCAACAGGAGAGCACAGACAGAATAGATAACGCTCGAACAACTTGTTATAGAAAGATAAGATTCCGGTGGTGGTTCGTATACCCGGGAGCACTCCGACGATCAAGTCAGTACTCAATTATCTCTTAAAGATAACAAATAGAGCTTAACTCACTAGCCAGAATACAAAAAGCATACCTTAGACCCACGAGGGTACCTTACTTTTATAACCAGCACTAACTTGATCCCTGTGGAAGCCTAGCTTCAATGAACTCAGGCTCAATGCCTATCCTGGACCCTCAGCTAGATAGGGATAAACTCCCTAAGAGCTTTATCTTTATTTAAACTGAGATCCTCCCCCATTTTAGGACTCTTGTCCCCTATCCGATCATCTCGGATTCCGATATCTCCGCAGATAACCTCAGCCTAGCCGAGATCATCTCGACACATAACCATGCCACGTGGCTCTCCGGATGACACGCCGGCGTCACCTCTACCATGTGTTATCATTCACAAAACATGTCCCCACAGAAGATATATGTAGAAGAAAAGGGGTAGATGAGAGTTGCTGTCTAGTATGTCGTCTCTTTTCCATTAATGAATACCATAGCTGAGATTACGATGCTCTGTTTTTTTTTCTTCTCTGTAAAAATTGGTCCTTTCTGCAAACTCAATTCATTGAAATAGAAACCACTAGTTGAAATTCGAAAGTTGCTTAAAATCTCATAACTTTAGGAATTGCAATCATTTGTCCTGTTTCTTCAATGTGAAAAATTGTGATCTTTTTTGTTAGAACTGTACCCCGGAAACATTTGGGAGTGTGGATAATGATTTATTTTTTTTAATTTTTTTTTTCTGGTTATAATTACAGATCTGTTGATGAAAGCCTAATACAAAGTTGTGAAATTGCATTATCTGAAGATATCTTTTTGGTTGCACGCTACAACCGGAAGTGCAAGCTCCTAAATTGCTGATTTTCCATGAATGCACCTCTAATTTCAGCAGGTTAACTTTGTTATTTCCTGTTGAGATTTGTTATTCAAATACAAATCGGCAAATCACAGCGCTTACAAGAGATGATGATGGAAGAACATAGACACTACAACATCATGTGCTCTGTCCCATATCCTAATCTTTATCAAAGATGCTTTCTGTGATTAGTGAGTGTTGTGCCCTACTCTGATTCTACCTTCATTTTGCTGTCCACTATATATTTTTTTGGCCTCAATTGATGTGCTTTCCTTTACATTCTAGGACTGAAAGTGTTTCTATTTTGTATCTACAAAGGATTTTCTTTGGTACGAAAATGAAGCAATGATTTTTTTAGGAGAAATTGGCAAACGTGTTTAACTTGGATTAGGCCAATCCAAGCCGAACACACTTGTTGGTTCTAAATTGGATTTTGGCATGTTAAATTATTTTTCATGGTATTCTCCTTTCAAGTCCTGCAATATGCAATATTATTTTTCAGGAGTGTTGCGTTTATGTAATATTACTGGTGATTGATTCCTCTATTGCTAGACAAAAATAAGTTGTGGAGAGGTTTAAACATGGAATCAATCACATAAGAAGTAAACACTTCAATCACTAAGCCATCAATATAATTGTTGATGATATGATAAGTATATATATACTATATATTCAATTTTGTTTTAATTATTTTTATTAAAAATCAATATGTAAAAAATGTAAAATAAATTTTAAGAAATATATATTGAATTATTAATTAAAATATATTTTAGACATTCTTAAAAATTATTAGTTTATTTGATGATTTATTTATTAATAAAAATGATCATTTGATAAGAAATTAGAACTTTAAAAGGTAGAATGTATTTTTTAAAATTATAGAAGGTAGTTTATATTTTACACAAATTTCAAAAAATATATTTATAATTTACTCGAATAAAAAAGTAGAAACTAAAAGTGAATTTTTCCTAGCTTTTGAATGATTAATTTTTTAAAATTTATTTTAAAATATTTTGGTTGATATAAAAGTGAATTTTTCCTAGCTTTTGAATGATTAATTTTTTAAAATTTATTTTAAAATATTTTGGTTGATAAAGAGTAATAAAAAGCACACTCACGCCATAAATTCATTTTTAAATCTTATTTGCTCAAAAATTCAAGCCCTAAAACACTATTATAAGGACAAGATTACTAAACTACCTACCTGTATATTTAAAGTCACGCCTGTTATTCTACCTCAAACCTGCCTCTCTTCCTCATTCCTTATCTTTCTCTCTCCTCTTGCCTCTTTCCTCTCTCGGCTTCACCTCTACGCCTATCTGAACCACCGCTGCCTTGGCTTCGCCGAATCAGAGAGTTCGACGTTATTGCAGCTAACGACAGTGGCTTCAACGACCACCACAACCACTGAAGACATCCTTCTTCGTCGTCCTTTGTGCCTTCTTTGGCTTCGCCGCCGTCATCGGCGTCTCGGCATCGGATCGTCAGCCTTAACTTCACTTAGAACAGCATCTCCAGATCTGTACTTCTGCTTTGTAGATCTACATTCCAGCTTTGACAGTATCTTCATGCTCACCTCTAAGCTCACCTCTATCTCAGCTAATGCCGCCAACTGGCTCTCCTTCGTCAGCTCGTTGGTTGTATCCGCCGGCGAACTATTAGTACAGTGGTCAGACGTGTTGAATACTAGGGGAAAGTGAAGAAGTCGTCAAAAAGCAGAGTAAAGCCATTGGCATTCTTTCTCTCTCTCTCTCTCTCTCTACAAGTTTTTTTTTTAGTTGATGTTTTGTTATTGTTGTTGTTGATGAATGTTGTCGGTGATGATGAAACAAATCTGTAATACCATTGAACATATATTCAATTTTTATTTATTTATTTTTTTGTGTAGTTATTGATAAAGATGATGATGAAATAAATTGTAAGAGAGAGAGAGAGAAAAAAAGAGAAAAGAGATTTTAATAGATAGAGAACAATTGAACAAGTAGGGGTTGGATTGGCTTGGTATTGTAACAAATAGGGGGGGGCGGGGTGGGGGGGTTTGGGGTGGTTTTGCTATCGATGATAATTGATGACGAAGACTATGACTATGACTATGATGATCAAAATCAAACAAATAATTTTTTGTTTTTGTTTTATTTTTGTATTGAACAGAAAGATTTGAACAGATAATAATAAAATATGTTAAAAATTTGAATAGATAAAAAAGTTAAATATATATAAAAAAAAATTAAACAGATAAAGAATTAAACAAATAAGTGAAAAAATTAAAAAGATAATAAAATTTGGACAGATAAGGGAAAAAAAAAATTGAACATATAGAAAAAAATTTGAACAGATATTTAACGTAAGCCAATAGATAAATTAATGGGTAAAATTAAAAACAAAATGTCCTCCAAAACTAACAAAATGATCTATCACTAAATTATTTCACAAATAGTAGACTTTTCACCAATAAAGAATATCTACTAAATTTAGATTAGATTTTTTAACAATTTTCTCTAATAAAAAACTATACTAAATAATCTGATGATAAAAGAATTATAACCAACTCCATAATAATAATAATAATAATAATAATAATAATAATAATAATAATAATAATAATAAATAAATAAATAAAATAATGATCAGGGTAAATAAAAGGCGAAGTCAAAGCAAAGACACTCTCATTCTGATAGCCTCAACAATGTCGGACTACTTTCCCGAAGAGGTATTGATCGAAATTCTCTCCAGATTACCTGTAGAATCTCTGCTTCGATTCACTTGTGTGTCGAAACCATGGCGATCTCTCATCACCAGTCCTAGTTTTATCAATACCCACCTCAACAAGTCCACCAACAACACTCTTACTCACTTGCTTCTACTCAAATACACTTGTCTCAATCCCAATCAAGAACACTACTCATTGCGTTTCGATAACAAAACCTTCAACCACTACGCCCAATTCACTTCTCCATTCAAAACCCACTTCTATTTCAGGGTTGTTGGTACTTGTAATGGCTTGGTTTGTCTCTCCGACGATCGGTTTGGTGACAAACAAAATATAATCCTTTGGAACCCTATGATTCGAAGGTATGTGGCCCTTCCAAAACCCAGTCTTTCTCTCGATTCCTATAGTCCTTACATGTCTGTTCTATTTGGCTTCGATTTGCGAACCAATGACTATAAGGTAGTTAGAATTTCTCACTTTGAGAGGCGAAAAAATGCAATTCCTCTTCCTAAAGTTAAGGTTTACTCGCTTAAAATCGGTTCTTGGAAAGCCCTGACTTGTCGTGATCCTTCATATAATATGGTTGAGAATTTCTGGGAACATGTTTTTCTGAATGGTTTTGCACATTAGATTGCATACAAGCGAGTTGGGGATTGTAAATTCCATAATGTGATCATTTGGTTTTGGTGATGAATTGTTCCATAAGATTGAGCTCCCGGAAATAGTGGCTCCTACTTTCCCGTTGCAATTGGGAGTTCATTTAGTAGGGACTATGATCGCGGTGAGTTTTATTGATAATAGTGCAAACCGTAAATGTGTTTCCATATGGGTGATGAAAGACTATGGTGTTGTGGAGTCCTGGACGAAGCAATATAATGTTGACTTAATGCTGGTGTTTGGTTTGTTTTGGTGATGAATTGTTCCATAAGATTGAGCTCCCGGAAACAGTGGCTCCTACTTTCCCGTTGTAATTGGGAGTTCATTTAGTAGGGACTATGATCGCGGTGAGTTTTATTGATAATAGTGCAAACCGTAAATGTGTTTCCATATGGGTGATGAAAGACTATGGTGTTGTGGAGTCGTGGACGAAGCAATATAATGTTGACTTAATGCTGGTGTTTGGTTTTAGGGAGAGTGGCGAATTGCTTATGGGCACTAGAGGTGGAGATATGGTTTCGTATCAGCTTGAGAGCAAGCGCATTGAGAAACATGGTTTGCATGGTGTCAAAGGCTCATTTTATGCCACTCCTTATGTGGAGAGCCTTGTTTTGCTCGATAGATCAAATGGGGACTTGCAAGGGCAAGTGAACATTGATCCTATTTTGCCTAAAGTTACAAATGAGGAAGAAGTAGATGAGAGCACACTCGAAATAGTCTTGAAGAGGAATTTTCTTTTTGCAGCTTCTTATATTGGTAGCCTGTTGGAGCTCCTACTTCGGAATTAGGATCAATCTAGTTTTTGGGCCATAGACATGTAAGTAATGGTAGCAGTAAGCTGCATAATCTGACTATCTCTTCTCTGAATAGATTAGTAATCCTAGTCTCTGTCTTTGACACTAGTGAATAGTATCTTAGGTTTTGATACACAATGGAGTGTTTTGACAAATAGATGGTTAGTGTCCTTTTTGCTTACTAGTTACATATTAAACAAAGAGAGCCCTTTTCCAATGAAGGTTTGATAAACATGCTTGATATTTTCTCTTGCCATGCTACCTTCTAGGTATATTTTAGGTGTTATATTATCCTTTTGCTTTCTTACATACTATTTCTCGCTACTTTTCATGTATATGTGTTGGCTTTTTTGACTTTCGAAAGTTATTATTGTAATTTTGAGCGTGCCAGCAAGGATCAATCAGTTATTGCAGAATATTAATTGCCAACCAATTATCAGACGATTGTGTTTTAGTTCTTTCAACCTCAATGAAGAGGACTTTTACTAGTGGCTTTGTTTAGGAGAATTGAGCAAACAACGATTTATATGAAGAACAATTGCAACATTTCATTAAGTAAAATGGAAGACTTACAAAGATCCAAATCAGTCTCGTAGAGATTTACACCAACAAACTACTCGAAACTATTCCTATGAATGAAATGCAATGCAGGAATTTGAAGTACAGAAATGTAAAAAACAAGAAATGTAAAAACTGGAAAGGAAATAAAGTAGATAAAACTAGTTTTTTGGATTTGAGTCTGGAGGCACTTTCTGAGGTCTTCTCTGCTATTTATACTTCTCAATGACAACCGTCGAACCATCCTTCCATGGTCGCCGATCATGTTGCCTTATAGTTAGCTCCACTACGCCATATCTGTAGTTAGGCTTTCTTCCTGATTTTGAATTTAAATATGAGTAACTGTTGAAGCCACGCCATCTTGCATCTCTTTGTTGATCTAGTGCTATGCAGATCTACAAAAACCAATACTAACTGCCACGTGTGTGATTATGATTGAAGATTTGAATTGTCTTCCCGTATTGCCCTTATCCAGCTACGTGTCGAACTGTAATTGGCTTATACAAAATATGAAGCCAACATTACCCCCCGCACTAATATACCCAATACTTGGTGATATTAGTGGATCAAGGTATTTTATCCACGTCTTGGAACGTGCATGGGCTTTTCATTTTCCATAAATGCAACCGTCATTCATCATTTACGTTAAATTCTCTTCTAATCCTTTGAACATCCCCACTATCTCAGCATTTGAAAAAATTGATACATCTTTTATGGCCAAGCCAATCTTCTCTTACATTGATCAAGCATACGAAGAGTTATTTGATGATGTTGTTCGTCCTCGAAAGAACCTTCATGCATTGATTTATCTTTATCCACCCCCATTTATACAAGTTATGGAAGCTTTCGCAAATCACCGACCTTCGAACCAAGAACCTTCTGCTTACGATTCTTTGGAACACAAATTTGCAATCATGGATATCGGAAGCTCTTTTTCTGCAGCAAAACCTTCCGCGTGGGATGAAGCTGCTGCTTCTTCTTGTTCTACGACCTCTAGCTGGGGAACTTGGCCTACCCCTACTCAATCTCAGACGAGGGAATGCATTCATCACCGATTCCTAGAATTTGATGACCCTTTTGAAATCCCTCATTCCAGACGTAGTTCTGTAGTATATCCATATGTTCCTATCGATCGCATACATAGTCTTGAAGACAATTTGCTTTCATCATGGTATACTTCTACCTTGCCATCTCGAATGGTTCAAAGTGTCCAACGTCCTGGTGAAGCTTTAGGGATTAGTCCTGCGCTTTTAGCCAAAAAAGCAAAACTTTATACCTCCGATTGGCTAGAATGTGTGGCCAGACCTGAGTTCCTAGATTCGATCAGGGAACCTCCGACTACTCCTCCTCTACCTTCCAATCCAAATTGGATTGATGAATTGAGACTTACTCTCTCTGAGGACCAATACTTCACCCCCTACCAAGCCCTAGTGCCTCTAACTCCTTATCAGCAGTTTAGGGCTCAGACCTTACTTGCTGCTTTCTCCCATTTAACTTTTGAAGTCCTTCAAGATGACATTCCCCATAGAAACTTTCTATGGGCTTGTGACATTATGTCTCGAAGTCATCTTCTCAACCCCGTGGCCCAAATAGAACTTTATACCTTTTTAGACCAACTTCCTCTCCTGCTCAACTGGCACTTCCAGGCTTCCATTACCAGTGAAGTTCTGGATGAAGCCTTCTCTGCTCGAATTCAAGTTCAGTATAAGGCAGAGAACCTCCTCGATGAATATGAGGCCTTCAAGAACCAAGATTCTGAGCATGATGAGGATGTTGTAATGAACGAAGTGCATGAAGAAGAGGAGATGGATACCACAAATAAAGCCCTAAAACAGATAGAATTTGAAGTGAAGGCCCAACAACTCTCTTCTCAATTAAGGGCTTATCAATTAGATAAACCAAACCTAGACAAAATAGAGGATAGAGTAGGAAAAGAGTATTCATTTATTGAATTTTGTTGGACTAAATTCCATGACCTTGTAACTTTGTCCATTCCATATTTCTATGAAATTGAGAATGTAATCAAATGAAACAGTACTTATCAATAGAACTAAGTTTTCCGAATTTCATTTGTTAGATTCTAATTTACCTCTCGAATTAACTATGGTTGATGTGCTTTAACTGTGTGAAGTTTTCCCTTGAAGAAAATAATTATTGCCTCTCATACTGATTCTAGGACCAACTGTAGACCGCCCCGAACTCCGCTATGCGCGTGAGGGCACGAATTGTAGTTCTAACTACTACAGTTCGGACTCTTGTCACGGTTCTGAATCTAATCTCACAAAGTGCAATGTAAGACTGATAAATCACCAAAGAGTCCAAATCCGGCAAATCATTTTGAAAAATCGATTTTAATCAAAAAGTGCCAAATATGGACTGCTTTGCCAGATTTCAGAGTCACCACCTAAATATTTTGTTTTTGAAAAATTTAGGAAACCCTGACTCGTTCCTAAGGCCACGTGTCTGTCATCACCAAGGTTGCCTCGGCTCGGGAACTTGGGTACGAGAGGGGAAGGTCCTGATATGAGCACCCCCGCTCGCCCGATCAAAGGATCGGCCTCTACTAAGCACGATATGTTGTTTTTGAAAACACATGTGTTCTTATTCCGGTTTATTAGCTTGCTTACTATGTGATGCGCACAGCATACAAGTATAGACTCAATCACGCGGTTTGGAACAAAACAACTCATGTTTGTTTTTTAAAGTGGTTTGAAAGTGCTACTCGCAAGTAGGCTAAGACGCGGATTAGCCACCCTTAAGTGGGCTTAGAAAAACATGATTTTGCCACTTCAAGTGGGCTTAAAACTCACAATTATCGAGTTGTTCCAATTCAGGCAATCAAACCTTCACCCACAGGCATTCAAACAGTTATAGCAGTTAAGCACATAGCCTCATGGCAAGCATGTTGAACATGGCAACACTCACATGTATGCAAGGATGCTAAAGCGTAAAAAATTACCTAGTACTCTGAGCCAAAACAAAAGCTATGTTAGAAATCAATGCATGATCCTAGCTATGTTAAGAATGCCTAATGCAACACATGCAAAATGCAACTAAGATAGGCTCGGCTATTCTAAGATGTCATGTGAATGAAACTAGATAACATGTACTCAAATTGGTATTGAAATATAATGCAGTTAGTATGATGCGCTGAGCCCGGTGCATGCAAGACAGATGAATGAATGCAAACATGCGAAGCATAAGTATGCTAATTGAAACATGCTCTAAAACTAACCATCAAAAGCTAGTAAGTAAAAGGGAGAAAGAAGTGGGGTTGGAAGACATGCACGCACACACGCACACTTATTACAACAGCTCGCCCTCTCGACGGAGGGTCCGAATAATGAGCTAACTAGCTAATCTAAGCTAATTAAACTAATCATTACAAAACGAAACTAATTAACTAATCCCAGTTAACTAATTAGTTATTACAACGCAATTGAATAGCTAAGTACATTAACTACTTAAAAACCATCAAACTAGCTAACTAAGCAAAGCAGCTAAGTAAAGCAGTAAGAAGAAGTCCTCGGGTCGAGGGGTGCATGCATGCTCGGTCGCCTCGTTCGAAAATCCATCGCTATGCCCCAACTTGCCTCTATTTGCATTTGACCTCAGAACACTGCAAAAACTTTTAGATAGCTTCTACTCCATCATGGAGACGTCCAGGAAGGCTGCCGACCAGTTAATGGTGGTGTAGACCACCTGCCGACCACCCAAACTTGCTGCAGGCCAGAAAAAGTGGTTGGCCAGCTACTTTTTTTGGTGTGCCGACCAGAAAGTCCTGCCAAGCTCCAATTTGCTGCAACAGAGAACAAGAAGGGGCACAGCAATAAATTTGCAAGGTATGTGTACACAACCACCCTCCCTATCATTTCTTAAGCTCAAGGGGGTGTAGTTCTCAACTCTCGGGCCACCAACCATGCATCGCAACGCACGATGACTGAGAAGCCAAGTTTGCTAAATTCAATGTCAATGAATGCATAAATAACACATAAGGGCCTTAACCTCTATCATGCTTGATCAAGAGGGTCGACGACCGAGAAATGATGCACGTTTCATCACTTCAAGTATGAAATGCCCCTCGTTTTTCGTGTTTGGATTAACACTCTATCCAAACACAATGCAATGCAACATGATCAACCTATCAATGCTAATGGCATGCAAACACAATGCAATGCAACAACATGCAAACAACATGCAATGCAACAAAATGCAAATACAATGCACTGTAACAACATGCAAACAACATGCTCTTCTATGAATGCTAGAATGGCATAAACAATGATGCCTAATGGTAGAATATTGTTCAATGGACATAAAACAATGCCTAATGATGACATGAAACAATGCTAGGAAAGAACTTGCATGGCAAGTTTGGAAGCCTAAGGCAAGCCTAATGAGCATTGTTTAGGCTTTCAAACCATGCATGCTAGGAAAGAACTTGCCATACATAAAACAATGCCTAATATTTTCCATGCCAGCTGTGCCAGCTGTTGGGCACAAAACAATGCTCAATGGACATAAACCTAATATGGACAGACCTAAGTCATGCCAAAACAGTGGCCAAAATTGTATGAAATGATGACATGAAAGGCAAGATGGTAATGCTCATGCATTGGCCTATCAACTAAGCATAAGAGCACAACTCTCAAACATGATTAAGAAGTGACAAACATGGAAGTGTGACAACACTACATGCTCTGAAATCAGGTGTGAAATGATGCCAAATCATCCAAACAATACAAGTATAGCATGCAAGAGGGCCTAAGGCACAAGGCTACCAAATGGGACTACACAAGAGGCATGCAATACATGGAACAAATGATTGAACCAACCATGGACAGAGCTCAATACACATTGGCTCATACTTAAGGCATAAAGCACCAATCCTCCAAAGCATTGAAAGAGTGAAAGATGTGAGGACATGGCAGTGGAACATGCCCTGAAATCACATAACAAATGATGCCAAATCATGCAAATAGCCCAAGCAATGCATGCTAGTGACTTGGGAATTCAAAACTAGTGAACTAGAATGCACTATGGCTATACAAAGCAAGGCATGCATGACCAAAACAACATAAAACAGAGCTTAAGCATGGTAAAACATGAGTAAAAGCTTGCTGGAGTGGAGCCAAAATCATGCCAAACTGATGGTCCAAAGCATGATGCATATTAGGCTAGTGAGTGGAATTGCACTACAAGTGCAAGAAGCATGCAAGAGGCTATCAAACCAACCCAAAACAGAGTTATGACATTCTGAAATAATGCCTAAGATATGCTAAGATGGAGCCAAAACAAGCTAAAATAACAAGCTCAAACATGAGGCCAACAAGGCAAGCAACCAAGATACAAGGAGAGGGGATGACCCCCTCCTATTTGGGACCTCAAAACTACCTTTCCACCACTAAAATTCCTCTGAGTTTCAGTGGTGATAAGGCCAAAAAGAGGTGGTCCTAATGGCTTTAAAAGATAACTCAAAACAAGGCAAAATAAGGCACAAAGGGGGGTGGACCACCCCCAACACAAACAAAGCCTTAAACAACCATATCAAACACTTGAAAATGAAGCTTTTTACAGTTGAAAGTTAAACCGAAATAAGCATGCAGATAGGGTCAAATAAGCAGTGAACACAAAGCTTAAAAGGAGCTAGTGACTCACCCTTGAAGAGCAAGAACAAGGAAGCAACTTCAGCAACTTCTCTGAGCTAAAAGCTAACTCTTGAGTCCAAACAAGACCCTCAGGTGCCTTAGCAACAAGAGTATGGTGTTTCACTAGGTGTTTGTGTGTAAAAGTGTGAAGAAACTATACTTTGGAGCACAAATATAGAGCAAATAGAGCAATATAGAGATAGAGATATATGTATATGCCCTAAGCAATTTTTTGAACCTGAAACAAGAGGGAGGAGGCTCCCTTTTATAGAAAGCCATGCATCAAGCTTGTTCAACAAGCTTGAAGCTTGGATCAATCCCTCCATACGTATGGAGGATGCTTTCTGTGCCCAACAGCTGGCACAGCTGGCATGGAAAATATCTGCAGAAAGTGCAGGAAAGCTGCCGACCAGTTGAAGTGGTCAGCCAGCTACTTGCACTGGTCGGCCAACCAGAAAAAGTGGCCTGTAAGGAGACCAGCTGGTCGGCACGAGGGAGGAGTGGTCTGCACAAAGAAAGCAAGGTGGTGGAATGGCTGCTGACCACTTTTGGTGGTCCAAAGACCACCAAGACCAGCTAGCCGACCAGAAAACTGGCTGGCAGGGAAGAAAAGTGGTCTTCAGGGAGAGAAACTGGTCTACAACCCTTATTCCACCCTCCAAGCAAGGAAAACAAGGTCTGTGCCAAAAACAAACCAAAAAAAGGAAGCAAGACAAAAGTCCGCGGGACAAGGCACACAGCCAGGAGCACCGAAAACTAGTCTACGGGTACAAAAAGGTGGTCTACGAGAGGGAAAGATGGTCTACGACCATAAAAGGTGGTCTACAGACCTCTGTTTCCCTCTAGGCAAAGGCAACAAGGCATGGTCCAAAAACTAGGCCAAGAGAAGGAAGTTAAAAGGTCCCGAGACAAGGTGCTCAGCCGATGCTTCCGAAAACCGAAAACTAGCTTACAAGAGGGAAAAGTAGTCTACGACTACAAAAAGTGGTCTACGGACCTCTCTCTCCCTCCAGGCAAGGTCAACAAGGCATGGTCCACAAACCAAGCCAAAACACAAAGAGTTCAGAGGCCCAGAGGCAAGGCACTCAGCCGAAAACTCCGAAAACTCGAAACGAGCACAAACGTGCGCGATCATCGAGCGCTCAATCGATGACGTCTGAGTCTTAAGGTCGGTCAAAAATGGGATGTCTACACCAACATAATTCTTCAGCCATCAGTTTCAAATTAACCAACTTTGTCTTTCGAAACTTGATTTGATCATATTCAATGAAATACTGGAAGTTCAATTTGAACTTTTCCAATATATGGAACATAATTGACAACTTTTGCTAGTTTTCTTTCAGAATCAAATCTTCAAATTTATCAATTTTGCCCTTCGAAACTCGATTTGATCATATCCAGTTCCCCAACATAAGGTTAATAAAATCAAGTAATTTCAAATCAACTAATTTTGTTTCAAACAAACAGTCTACATTTTCCAAAATATGGAAACCTCTTTTAAGAACTGCACTGTTTTATTCTAAAAAAGTAATTTCTTCTGTGTATTATCAAACCAACTATTGGTTTGAAACTTAGAACAACAATTTCTAACTAGGTATTTCAAGTTTTGCTTCGAAGGATTTTACTGTCACTGACAAACCTAAAAACAGGTCCTTAATCCTTTTGAAGTAAACAAATACTTGAGTATTCTTGCATGCTTAGGTATGGAATGTGTTTCGAAGTCGACTTCCTGCCTTTGAAGCCGTTTTGTGTCTGATTTTTGGGGCCAAAATTTGGTTTCGAAGCCAAATATTTTATTTTGAAGCTGACGATAGTATTTAAGATGTGTTTCCCTTCATAACTATCAATATCGAGGGAAACTTTTCACACTCGTACCTTTAGTACTTCTTTGTGAGTTCCGTCCATGTAAAACGACTGAATGTTTTTTCAAACAGAAGGGTTTAAAAACCCTTTTATTTTGTGCTCCCAATCCACTTGATCGTCTAACACACAAACCCTTTCATTTTCTACTGGCTTTCCTTTTCCTTCTACTCTCTTTCCCGACTTCGTCTTCTGAGAAAACTCTCTATCAATGGCTTCTTCTTCTTTGAAAATACCGGTCATGAAGCGTGCGAGTCCGTCTGTAACCTTGAAAAGGATTATTGACGCAGAGTATGAGAAGTACAAGGCTGGTGAGAAAGGCGCCATTGACGGGCGCATCTTCATTCCTTATCGTCATAAGCAGCAAGAATATGTGCTTGGGCCCATCTTCAGGGAGATTCCTACTGAGCTTCCAGCTCTATATCCACGTCTAGAAGACCATTGTCTCCTTTACGAAGGTGGTCTTAACTGGGGAAGCTGGAGGATGAACCGCCTCCATCGCTGCTGGCCCACGGTGAGACCAGAATGGCAGAAATGGTATGATCAGGTTGTCCCTGATAGAACTCTGGATCTTCAAGAGCTCTGCCTCTTCGATGCCCTCCAATTATCCAGGTTCACCATTTCGGAGGACCCTTTCTTAATACCTGCTGCCCTTTGCTTTTGGAATTCTGCTTTTAATTTCTTTCAATTCAGTTATGGGGATGATGGCCCCTACTGTTCTTGATATCTGCCATCTATTAGGATTGTCCCCTACTGGAACCCCCATTGGTCCAGATTATCCTGACCTCACAACCCCATTTTCCATCCCTTCCCTTAACTCATCCTATAGTGACTTTGTTAAGGCTGAGAATAAAAGAGAGGGCCCTTTGACTGATAGGGAATTCTTTTCTTTTATATTATATTGGCTTTGCAAGTTTCTCTTCTGTACCTCTTCTCAGAGAATCATGCTTGAATTTGCCCCTCTTGCTAAAGCTCTTGTCTTACAAAAAAAGGTAGCCTTAGCTCCATTCGTTCTAGGCCATGTTTATAAAGCCTGTTCCCATTTTTTGTGAAAAACCCTTGAATGCCAATCAAGAAGGTCCATTTTGGATACTTCAACTTTGGCTTTTTGCATATTTTACCGAGTTACAATCTAAATGCCTAAAGTTTTTAGAGCCAAACCCCACTACTCATGGCATGAAGTTAGCCAATGTTTCACTCTATCCTTCCACCTTTGTTTTTTACTTTTCTTTCTTCCACCAACTCTCAGCTTCCCTTTCTTCTCACAGCTTTCGTCCCTTCGAACCTACCAACATTGGTCCATCTTGGTTAAGGACCTTTTTGAGTGATAGGTCCTGCTCTTCACCTCAACACAAAAACATATGGGCCTCTATTCTGATCCCTAGAGAGTTATTCATTGGGACTATGAATCCTAGAGTTTACAAATGCATTGCTGAGTCCTATTGTCCTACCCAATTTGCTAGGCAATTTGGCTTCTCATAAGGGGTCTCAATACCTCTCTGCAGCCAGACCAATTTAAGTCTTACCAGCAGGGACTTGAAGGTTTAAAGATCCAGATTAAAAGAAGCAACTTCTAAATTCATCCAAGACTTTATTGACTTTGAGTACTTCTCTTTCATTCCTCAAAGTAACATATTGAAAAGGTGCCAGAACTGGTGGATGGCCAATATGGAGGTACACTTGGCCATTCCTCCCCAAGACCTATTAATGGTACTGGACGTACCTCAAGCGAAATCGAAAGGGGCTGGAGTTGTTACCTCTTCCACTGCTCCTGCTACTACAGTTCTTGCACCTGTCACCGCAAAGTCTTTTCTTGCTGCCTTAACTCCTTCTAGAGTAACCTGAGTTGCCTCGAAGAAAGGTATATACTCCTGCTTCTTTCCTTTTCTTCTCACTTATGATGCTCTTGTCTTTACTTATAGCTCTTCCTTTGATATAGGTGGTGTAGGTGCCTCTCTGGGGGATTCTCCCCAAAAAGTCCAAGCTTTAAACCTTCTCAGGAGCAAATAGCAACAACAAAAGAAAAGAAAGCTTTTATTTGATCCTGAAGAGGAGGCACCTGGGATTCACGCAGCAGAAGAAGAAGAAGCAGAAAAACAAGAGACAGGAGACACCCTTAAAAGGAAGGAAGAAAATGACTGTCTCTCTTGCTAATTTCACTAGAGATCCTATCCACGAAGCATCTGCTAAAGCAGTGCAAGCAGAGCATTCCAAAGAACTTATTGTATTTCAAAAGGCTGAGAAGAGGAAGCAACAACAAATGCTCAGGGATAAAGCTGCCGCCACTGATGCACTCCAAAAAGAAGTTGCAAGAAAACAAGCTGCTGGACACTATACTCTTCGCCGCTCTCCAATCATAGCCACTACTTCTGAAACTAGTAAGTTTCTTTGTACTTCTATTCATCTTTCTCAAATTCTTAATACTGAGGCTTGACATTGTTTTGTATTTCTTCTTTTGCAGCAACAACTGCTTTGCCTACTTTTCCAATAAGGATTCCTTCAGTTTCAGCTGAAGTTGAACAACCTCAAAATGTGGAGCCCATTCAAATAATACTCCCACTTCCTGGCCCTATATTTTTCATACCTTTCTTGAGGCCAAACATTCCTGCATTCCTATCCTTTGGGTTGACTTCATACTTTCCTCATCTATCTTTCAACTCTACTCAATTTGTTCTTCTTTTAAGCCTTGTCGCTCCTTCACCTCCTGAGGAAATTCCAGCTATTACATCATCACCAATGATAGCTGATTTCCATAGAGAAGACACTGGTAGAACTCCAATTCCTCGTCCATTATCTCTGCCTAGCACCATTCCCACCTCTCTTGAGCTACTGGTAGCCAAAACTATAGAGACTGCTATGAGTGCTTCACCTTCTTCTCCTACTCCTACGCAGCCGTTTCTTCCTTCTACCAGAGTTCTTTCTGCACCCTTCATGTCAACGGATGAGGTGGACATCTTCGAAGCTAGGCTAGCTAGTCTCTTTGACATAACTTCCACCTCTCCAATAGCTAGCAATGAGACTGAGCCATTAGTCCTAGCTGATTCTCTACTAAAAATTTTTGAGAGCTCTTCCTCCAATAGTAAGACTTCCTTACCTTCAATAGACTTGGACAACTGTTTGAAGTTGCTGACATCCTTCTCAAGGATTCCTTTCGAAGCTTTACAAAGGCCTATAATCAGAAATGACTTCCTCCAGTGCTGTAAGATTGTTGAGCAATCCAACATGACTGTTTCAAGTCATTTATCTCAGGCGGCAACTACTATTGATTTCTACATCAACATCTGCCATGTTGCCAAGGTTGCAGAGGAGAAATTGCTGAGAGACCAGAGTTTTGTTTCTCAAATTCATGCTGAAGTGTCAGAATTGAAGGAGCAACATTCCTCTGTCTCCTAATTCCAAGCTCAACTACTGGAGAAGAAAGTTCAACTTGAAGAAGAATTATCAGCAGTTAATCAGGCTTTGGATCGAACTGCCACTAAGCTGCAGATCACCAACCAAGGACTGGCTGATCGAAAACAGGATATGGCTATAGCCATTCAGTTGTTCCTATCTCTTAAGAGTAGAAAATCTATTGTAAAGGAACAACTGAAATATTGTACTGACTTCTGGGCCAATCTATGGCTACATGTATTCAACTTATTATGAAATAAAATCCTTATTTATCATTTGAGTGCTTTCATGCTCTTTTATTTGTCATTTATTCTATTCCTTGTGTCTCCCATATGGTTGGATAATAAGGCTTCAAATATCTGTCATTAATTTTCTTGGGATGCACATATCCATTCAAAATTTTCAAATGATATGCCCCCGAAGGTAAGACTCTATGAACTTGATATGGCCATTTCCAGTTAGGTGACCACTTGCCAAACTTATGGCTTTTGATCCCTATTAGGAGTATTATTTTCCATACCAAATCATCTTCATCAAAGCTAATATGTTTGACCTTCTTATTGTAGTTTTTGGCTGCTTTCTTCTTTTGGAAAAGAATGCTATATAAGGCCAGAATTCTAGCTCCATCCATACTTTCTAATTCCAAGCACATACTCTGATGATACTGCTCAGGAATTAACTGATCCTGACATCTCACCCTTAAGGACTTGATGTTAATTTCTACAGGTAATACTGCATCATGCCCATATACTAAGGCATAAGGAGTAACTCCTATACTTGATCTTGGAGATGTCATGTAAACCCATAATACATCCAATAGTAAGTTATGCTAATCTCTGTGATTGTCTTCCACAACTTTCTGTATTCCTTTCTTCAAAGATTTATTGGATGATTCTGCCTAACCATTGACTTGTGCATAATAAGGTGTGGAATTAACAATGCTAATTCCAAACTCTGTCACAAAAGACTTTAGTATCTTCCCATCAAATACAGTCCCATTATCAATCGTTATAGTCTGTGGGATGCCAAATCTGTGGATCAGATCTTTAACGAATCCAATAACTTCGGTTTGATCTACAGCCTTATACGGCTTAGCTTCGACCCACTTAGTGAAGTAATTAGTGGCTACTAAGATGAAACAATGATGCTTCGAAGAGGATGGATGTATTTTCCCTATCATATCCATAGCCCATCCTCTAAACGGCCAAGGCTTCACAATCGCGTGCAGATCAGTTATGGGTACATGCCTTATTGCGCCATGCTTTTGGCATGCTTGGCAACCTCTAGAATATTCTATGCAATCCTTAAGGATGGTTGGCCAATAGTAAGAATGTCTTCGAAGCAGCCATCTCATCTTCACACTAGGCTGATGAGCACCACAGATGCCTTCATGAACCTCAGCCATGGCTGTCAATGCTTCATTTGGGCCTAAACATTCCAATAATAACCCGTCTGCCCCCCTTTTGTAGAGAGCATTACCATACATTATATATTGCATAGATGGTAATTTGATTTTTCTACTGGCTTTCGAAGATGAGCCAGCTAGATACTACATTATTGGATGCCTCCAATCTTGTTCTTGTAAATCATTATGATTGACTTCTAAGACCATATTCCTTTTGTTTAAGGGTGGTATTACCTTTTGATATGTTGTTTGGCTTACTTTCTGATATGTTGTTTGGCTTATGTCCCTTTGAGTATTATCCTTTCTCTTGAAATTCGAAGCTTTCTAAGCCTCATCATTAGCTTTATTATTCAAGAATCTTAGGACATAAGTTACATTTGCTATCTGAAATTGAGAAAACAAATGTAATGCAACAACATAGTATGGTAACATGCTTACACTTTGACATTTGAAAATCCCTTTCACCTAGTTAACTACTAATTGAGAATCTCTAAATATGTCAATTGCATGAGCTTGTAATCCAATAAGTATTTCCAGTCCCATTATTAAAGCTTTATATTCAGCTTGATTATTGGAACAAGTAATTTCATCCACTCTGAAACCATGTGTGGTTTTTACCCCTTGTGGTGACTTAATTACCACACCAATTCCAGTTAGACCATTGGCTTTTGATCCATCGAACCACATTTGCCATGGTTCAATACTAACCATACAAAGTTCCATTATTTCTTGGCTTTCTGTTTGACATGGATGGTCTACCAAAAAATTAGGTAAAACTTGTCCTTTTACTGCCTTTTAGGGGACATATTCTAAATGAAATTCTGATAAAGCTAGTATCCATTTGGCAATTCTTCCCCTCAACATGGGTCTAGATAACATATATTTAACCAAATTTGTGGTTGCAATTACCAAGACAGTTGTAGGCAAAAGATAGTATCTTAATTTCATTGTAGCAAAATACAATGTAAGGCACAGCTTTTTTACAGCTAAATATTTACATTCACAAGAATTTAGAAACCTACTAAGGTAATAAACAGCTTGCTCCTTGCCTTTTTCATTGTCTTAGGCTAAGAAAACTCTCAACGAATCTTCTGCTGCAACTATGTACAACTTCAAGGGCTTATCACCCTTTGGTGGCATCTGCACTGGAGGGTTTGCCAAGTAGGCTTTGATTCCTTCGAAATCAGTTTGATGCTCTGTTGTCCACATAAATTCCTCTTCATTCTTTAACCTTAATAAGGAAGAAAATACTTTAGTTTTCCCTGCAGTATTAGAAATAAATCTTCGAATAAAATTAACCTGCCTAAAGAATTTTTGTACTTTTTTCTTACTTGATGGAGGTCTGGCTTCAATGATAGCTTTTACTTTGTTCTAATCAATCTGTATTCCCTTCTTGGGTACTACATAGCCCAAGACGTTTCCAGTTGATACGCCAAAAGCACACTTGAGAGGATTAAGTTTCAACTTAAACTTTCTCATTCTTTCAAAAACTGCTTCTAAGTGAAACAAATGTTCCTCCATGGATTAAGACTTCACTACAATGTCATCAATATAACACTCTAAATATCCTCCAATGAGATCGTGAAAGATAGTGTTCATAGCCCTTTGATATGTAGCCCCAGCATTCTTCAGGCCAAATGGCATTTTAACCCATTCGAATGTGCCAGTATTCCCAAGACATCTGAATGCTGTCTTGTGGATATCCTCCTCTGCAATGCAGATTTGGTTATAACCAGAGTGCCCATCCATCATTGATAAAATTTGATGCCCTGCTGAACTGTCTACCAACAAATCTACTATGGGCATAGGATACTCATCTTTTGGGGTTGCTAAATTTAGGTTTCTGAAATCGATGCATACCTTCATTTTATCACTCTTCTTAACTACAGGCACAATATTGGATAGCCATTCAACGTACCTGGCTGTTCTAATAAAGCTTTCCTTGAGGAGCCTAAGAATTTCCTCATTGACCTTCTGAATCACCTCAGGGCTCATTCTTCTTGGGTTTTGCTTGTATGGCTTGAAATTAGGCCTCATAGGGAGCCTATGTTCTACTAATGACTTATCCAATCCTAGTAGTTCACTATAAGACCATGCAAAACAATCTCTATATCTCTTCAAGACCACCAACAACTGGTCCCTGTCAAGAGCATTCAACCAAGCACTTATATAGGTGGGCTGCTGTATAGAACCTTCCCCTAAGTTCACTTCTTCCAAAGGGTCTTGCATCTGAGGACTCATTGATGCTTCTTTTTTTATTTCTTTTATCTTCGAAGCAATCTCCTTGCTCTGTCCTGCTCCTAATTTCTTTGATTCAACATCTTTGCCCTCCTCCTCATAGACAAAGTCTGTCCACAAGACTTCTTCTTCTTGTATCTCCTAGACTTTTGTTTCAATGTTCAATACATAGTATTTTCCCAAGGCCAAAACCCTGACCTGTTGTTGCTCCTGCTTACAGCCAATTGCCATGGCTTCTTCCTTTTGCTCTTGCTTTTGGGCTATTAATTTTATATCCAATACTGAGAACTTAATTAAAGCCAAAGACCTGGCCTCCTGGGTTCCATCTTTTTGCCTACAACCAAGCATCATTGTCATCTTTGGCGACAAACTCCTCATTAGCACTTTCTTGGACTAAGTGCTTCAGGTGTGCTAATTCCTCATCAGTCGTCACTTCGGCTGATCCATCAGGTTTTCATAGTACACTGAGTGGTGCCACTCCTTTAGTATACAATTTGACCTCTGTAAAATCTGCACAAGCTATGAAGGGTTGAAGATCTGCATTGATCTCCTCTATCTCTCCACTGCCCAAGGCCATCATTATTTTCTGATGTAGAGAAGAAGGCACACACTTGTTGGTGTGAATCCAATCCCTACCAAGTAGAGCATTGTACTTAGCATTGCTGTCGATAACGAAGAATGCAGTCATACAATCCCTGATTCCCACACTCAGATTGATGGGCAAAATGCCTTGAGCCATCTGTTTGTCTCCAGCAAAACCAGCATTGGTTGTACTGGTTGGTATTAGTCTGGGGTTCCTCTTTCCTAGTTTCTTCAAAGAAGATTTCGGAAGCAGGTTTACTGCTGCCCCATTATCCACCAATACTCAGTTCATCTGTATCCCATCGAAGAAATCCTTGATATATAAGGGTTTGACATGTTGTGTCATTGATGTCGTGGGATACTCAAAAAGGTATGAGAGGTCAATACTCATCTCTTCCTCACTCTCATCTCCAGTTTCCATTGGTATGGCCACTTCGGATTCATCTTGCACTATACTCACTTGTGAGTCTTCACTAGAAACTGGAATTGGGTCAATTTCTTGGCCTTCTTGGTTCTCATCTTTAGCTTGGAATTCCTGTGGTAGTGTATGTACCATATTCACTGATACTGGAGGAAACAAGCCAAATTGGATGACTGGCTGTACCTGTTTCTCTTCCTGGCCAACTTGTTCAATTACTTCAAAAGCATCTTCCATGTTGCATTCTAGCACTTCAGTACTCGTAACTTCCTTCGAATGGTCTGTTTCTGCTGGTTTTTCAACCAAAAATGTTTGTTCATCCATGAAGGCTTCAAACATTTCTTCCTCAACCATCTCCTTCCTTTGGCCTAGACCAACTTCTTCCTCTGTCTCACTATCACTTTCCATCAAAGCCTTTTCTAGTCCTGCCAGACTGAATCTTTCTTTGGTTTTCAGTTCAGAATGAACTTTGGCCAATTGCTCTCTGCTGCAACTCCTTTTGTCTTGAGGAGTCGATTTTGGATTATGATCTAACTTTGAACTTTTTTCTCCCTCTGCCTGGCCCTTTGGCTGGAGCAATGAAGAGCTTTCTTCACTTTCTTTCATATCCTTCTGGTACTGAGTGTACCTTCGCTGGATCTTCCTTCTTTGGGACCTAGAAATCACTAGGACCATTTTTGGTTCCTTTGTTTTTGGATGTTTAAGTAACACCCAATTATTTGGAGCCACCAAAGGAGGTTTGACCATCCTACCTTGGTTTCCAACAACATTTCTTTGGGTAGACATTTCCCTAGGTTTGTTTTGCATGACAAACCAATCTGGAACTCCAGGTACCCATGAACCTACTAACCTAGTTGTTGAACTACCTCTTTCTTCCTTCGAAGCCAATTTCGAAGCTGGCTGTGAAGGCCACTGTTTGGCTCTAACCCCTTGTTTTGGGCCTAATTCAAGCCTTCCATGAAGGTGGCCAATTTCCTTTTTGTGTGAGGCTGGTCTAGGGGGCCAATCTCTGGCTTTGATCCCATGACTTGAGCCCACCTCAAGTCTTTTCTCAGGATGATTGTCTTCTACTCTGTAATAGTTGGGTGGTCTGAATTCATGTAGAGGTTTCTTGTCCTTGGAGTGCATTCTAGTGGCTGTTGGCTCAGCCATGAATGGCGGCTGCCTAGTACCAGTTGGATATGGCCTCTTGTTATAGGCACTGGTTGGTTTAGGACGCCTTTGCACATCCTTGTAATATTGCTTCCCATCAATCGGAAGCCCTTTCAACCACTTGTAGCTCAACCTACACTTGGGACATATTCTTTGCATGACAACTGCCTCTAAAGAATCATCATCCAGTGCCTCTTCATCAGAGTCTTCCTTCTGGCCTGCAAAGCCTTGTCCAACAGCTGGTAAACTTCTAGCATATGTTTTGACAGTAGTCTGGCTGGCAACATGCATTTGCACATTGACCTCTTCCAATTCTTTCAAGGACAAGTTCTGGAAGTTTGGCACAATAACATTGGCTGCCACTTCTCCAATTTCTGGGAATGGATTAGTGTTAATCCCCATGGCCTTTTCCGCTTTAGCTGGGAATTTTAAACTCCCATTTCAGATATGCTCTTGGATCCTGTCTCGAAAAACAATGCAGTTTTTAGTTGTGTAAGACCAAGAATTATGCCATTTATAATACACTTTTCCTTTAAGTTCTTTTGGAGATGGAATTTTGACTCCTTCTGGTAACATCAGGAAGTTTGCCACAAGTAAATGATCAAAAATGTCATCTGCCTTCGTTAAATCGAAAGAGTATTTTCTATGAAGGTCTTTCTTTTTAAACTGCTGGTTTATTGTTGTGTCTTTATGAATTCATGCCTCACAGATCACAGGTTCTTTTCCTACGATCTCTGCTGCATCAATCTCATAATTAGGATCTCTATAATACGTCTTGTATGATGCATTACTTTGATCTTGTTCTTTTTCTAGTAATGCTTCATTCCTAGACACCTTATAGGTTAGTTTCACTAAGTCTCTAAACTCAGTTGAGTCAAACTTCTTTCGAAACCTAAACTCTAGACCATTTTGAGCCAATCTCACAAATTCAGGCTCTGGTAAGATGATCCTACATTTGTTTTGTGCTCTTTTGAATCTGGCAATAAACTGAGTAGCATTCTCATCAGGCCTTTGACTCAATCTTGCCAAGTCTGCCAAGGAAACTTCTGGCTCTGTTTAGAAGAATTGAGCATGAAATACCTCCTCCATTGTTACCAAGTTTGGATAGAGCCAGGTGTAAGTTTAATATATCATACAAAGGCTGTCCCAGTTAGAGAATTTGGGAACAATCTTAACTTCATGTAGTCATTATTGGTAAATTCACCACACTGAGCAACAAACCTAGCAATATGCTCAACCGTTGACTGGTTTCCATTCCCATAAAAAAAAGGGCAAAGTCTGGTATCCTGAAGCCTCTTGGGTATTCATGTACCCTATCTACCCATTTTGGGTATGGTTTCCTGTACACAGGAGTTTGAATCCGCCAAGCCATTGGTCCACACATCTCTCTAACAATATCAACAATTTGGTCCCTAGGGACCATATTTTGTGCTTGTTGAACCACTACTGGAGGAACAAACACAGGATTTGGTGGACAACCTTGTGTCTAGGGTCCTCTTAGTCCATAGGGTGGTATGTTTAGGACTGGTTGTCCTTGTGGTGCTGGCTACTGTTGAGGGTATGGGTGACCCCTTTGAGCCTGTCCTGCGAAAGGACCTGCGAAAGGTGCTGGAACAGGTTTTGTGTCTCTTCCAGTTATAGGAAACCCTTCCAACCCCTCGGGTACAAATTCGAATAAAGGATTAGTGAACCCCCTCGTGCCAGGTATGGCTTCGAACATGGGATTTGGAAACATCCTTATGCCATTTACTTGTGTTGGGCCAGATCCACCAATTTGCATGGCTTCACTGTTAAGTAATGAGGCATTTTGATTTACCATAGGCCTCGAAAGAGGCTCATACCAAGACGGAGGTGATGGTCTTTCATGGTTTTGGTTACTAGTTTGACCATTAGTATGTCCATTACTCTGCATAGGCTGTTTATCTCTAGCCAATCTTTGCCGAGGGACATTTGAATTTTCCTCTATATGCCTTGCGTTAGTTGGTTGATGAGTATTCATTCGATCCAAAAAGGATGTTGGCCATCTTTCCATTGTGCTCATTAACTGCTGTCTCATGGCATCTATTAGGCCTCCCCATGGATTCATTGGCTGAGTAGATGGAACAGTGGATGGTCCAATTCCTTGGCATCGTCCAATACTTTGAACATGTGGTACTTGTTCCGAAGTGCTGGTCTGTTCGACCATAGGTTCTGATAAAACAGGTACTTCCACAGGATATGTTATCACTTTATCCTCTGGATTAGGCATTTCTACCTCTCTTTCCACGCCTTCTTCCAAGCGTTCATTTTCTCCTTGTCTCCTACGTCTAGCCATTTTAATTAGTCCCACTGGACGTGCCAAAAATATATGTTGGCTTTTTTGGCTTTTGAAGGTTATTATTATAATTTTGAGCGTGCCAGCAAGGATCAATCAGTCCTTACAGAATATTAATTGCCAACCAATTATCAGACGATTGTGTTTTAGTTCTTTTAGCCTCAATGAAGAGAATTTTTACTGGTGGCCTTGTTTAGGAGAATTGAGCAAACAACGATTTATATGAAGAACAATTGTAACATTTCATTAAGTAAAATGGAAGACTTACAAAGATCCAAATCAGCATCGTAAAGGTTTATACCAACAAACTACTCGAAACTACTCCTATGAACGAAGTGCAGTGCAAGAATTTGAAGTACAGAAATGTAAAAACTGGAAAGGAAATAAAGTAGATAAAACTAGTTTTTTGGATCTGAGTCTGGAGGGACTTTCTGGGGCCTTCTCTGCTATTTATACTTCTCAATGACAACTGTCGAACTGTATTTCTAACCGTCAAACCATTATTCCATGGTCGCTGATCATGTTGCCTTATAGTTAGCTCCACTATGCCATATATGTAGTTAGGCTTCCCTCCTGATTTTGAATTTAAATATGAGTAACCATTGAAGCCACGTCATCTTGCATCTCTTTGTTGATCCAGTGTTATGCAGATCTACAAAAACCAATACTAATTGCCACGTGTGTGATTATGATTGAAGATTTGAATTGTCTTCTGGTATTGCCCTTATCTAGCCACGTGTCGAACTGTAATTGGCTTATACAAAATATGTAGCCAACAATATGTTTATGAATGAGTTTACTTGTCAAAAGGTACATCTCCTCATGTACTTTTGAATGAATTTTATATAGAGGAAAGTTGCTTGATAAGCCAATCAATGATCTCAAAGATAAAATATGATGTTTTCATATAAACACAATTGATGATTGCATTTACCCCATATATGACTTAGTTTAACTCTTTGTTTTCAGAGAATTCCTTAACTTGCATCAAAATACTTGTCTATTTCAGACTTATTAGGAGCCATATGTTCTTTGTAAATGACAAAAGGTCCATTAGAATATTTGAGGAGATCTAAAATTTGTCTAGTGCACACTATTTTAGCATACCGAACCACTGAAGCTGTATGATACCTTATGGGAAATTGATATTGTTACCATTTTGTAGGGCGGTTCAGGGTTAGAGAGGTGATTAGAGAGGCAAAACTACGCTAATGGTCCAGTAATGGTGAAAGTGGCTATAGAATGAGTAACAGCAACTGTATGGGAGTTGGAGAGTGTGTAGCTGGGTGAGGGTGAAACAAGTGGCTCAAGAAGAAGACAATGGCAGTGCCAAAATGGGCAGCATCTCCCCCAAAATCCCCAAATTTCTCTTGTTAAACCTTGGGAAAGGGGTCCTATTTATAGGCTTTTCCTTGGTACCAAGAGGATACCAAATGGCCAAATAGAGATAAGACATGTGTCCTAGAGGATCACATGGAATATTCTGCCTTGAGCCACCAGGCTGAAGGTACCACGTGTCCCTCTGCATGTATTGTGTATTATCTGTTTGCCTCTGCAACTACCTTTTTTGAGCCTCAGCAAGTGTAGTTGCGACGGGAGTGTTTGGTGCTGCAACTCCTTTTTTGAGCCTCAGCAAGTGCAGTTGCGGTAGGAGTGTTTGCCGCTGCACTTGTCTTCTCAGCACGAACCTCAACAAGTGCACTTGCAGCAGTAAACCTTGCTGCTGCATTTGCCTTCTCAATTCTACTTGGCCAGTACATGCATTCTCAGGACTCCATTAGTTTGCTATCGACTATGTTCGTGCTCATCTTAGGGAAGCCTCCATCCATAGCCACCTAACCACAAACTCCCTAGTTTCCCAGGGCAAAGGCCACAGCCAAGCCTGCTATCAGCCAAGCTGCGCCTTAGTACCAAGCCCAAGGGGGCTTCCTTAGTCCTGCCTGTGCGACTAAGGCAGGTCCATGACCTAGGTAATGGGAAGGAAGTCCCTTATGTTTGGGCTACCCTGCTCCCACCTTTGCGGGACCGCCGCGGTAAACTGGTATCTTTGGACCTGCTATCACCTCCAACCAGTAAGTCTTAGGGCCTGCTATCGGTACCAAGTTATATGAACTTTAGGGGCCTGCTATTAGCCCTATGGTAGTAATGCCTTGGGGTCTGCTATCAGTGCCAAGTATTAGCCTCTACTTGCAGAGGGAGGCCTCTCTCAAAGGCTGCTATCACCTTGGTAGGATATTCCCTCTGCAACTTAGTTGCTGCGGTCGTAGTTGTTGCGGTAGTCATTTCCTGCGGCAAGTTCAGGCGGCAGAACCGAGAATACTAGAGATGGCAGCGCCGACAGAATGCCTCCGCAACTTGGTTACTGCAAGTGTTACCTCTGTAACTTAGTTGCGTTAGCCTTCTCTTTTTTCCCTCAGCAACTTCAGATGGCGGCAGAACCGAAGATATTAGGAATGGCGGCGCTGAGGCAAAGTGCCTCAGTAACTTTACCGCTCCACATGTTGCCTCTGCAACTTCACCGCTGCACATGTTGCCTCTGCAACTTGGCTTGGGCATTTTTCTTCGTGGAGTCCATCTGGAGCTCTAGTGGGTTGGACCTGCTTTGGCCCACTATTGGCCCATTTCCCTTGGGCTTTAGCCCATGCTCCTTTTTCATTCCTGGTCACCTTTTTTAGGCGACCTCAGTGCTTAGGCCCATACTTAGTTTGGGGTTTAATTTCTGACCCTCTACACCATTAAATCCAATTTAGAAAAAGCGTGTAGTTTATGAAAGTAAACTTCAGGGAACTTTCTCATCAATTCTAATTGTTTATTGGTTTCTTGGGTGTCCAATAATGGAAATTTTGGTTTGGTCTGATGTGTTTGTTGTAGTTAGAATTTGCATGCCATTGGGTCGGCATTTCCTTAAAAAAATTAGAAGACTCTAAATTGTGTATATCGAAACTTTAAAATAAATAAATAGTTGTTAGAAAAATAATCAGGCCCAGTCGGTTGCTATAGAAAGATAATTGATGTGAATTAGATCTCATGGAGAATATGACAGTAGAATTTCAATTTAGAGACAACCAAAGGCTCTTACAATTTAACTTCTTCAAGGAGAACTCTCAAAACTGTTTTGTATTGATTTATTTTTAATTTAGGTCAGAGTGTTTTGTTTTTGAATAGGAAAAAAAAGAAAAAGAAAAAAGCACAAACACATATCAAATTGTAATTGTGGGGATATATTTTCTGAGTACGAACACATGGCCAAGGTGACGCCGACGTGTCAGCTGGGGTGCCACGTGTCATGGTCATGACGCCGAGGTGATCTTGGTTAGGCCGAGGTTATCTCCGAAGATATCGGAGTTCAGGATAAGCGGATAAGGTACAAGAGTCCTAGAATGAGGAAAGACTTCAGCCTGGATAAGGATAAAGCTCTTAGGGAGTTTATCTTTATCTATTGGAGAGTCCAAGATAAGCACTGAGCAGAAGTCCATTGAAGCTAGGCTTTTATTGGGACTAGGATTGAGTTGGCTATAAAAGAGAGGCACCCCCAATGGGTTTAAGGTACGCAATTTATATTCTGAACAGGAAATTAAGCATTATTGATTATCTTTGAGAGATATTTGATTACTGACTTAATCATCGGAGTGCCCCTGGGTGGACGAACCACCATTGGAATCTCTTCTTTCTGTTGTAGGTCATTCTGGCTTATCCTGTTTTGCCAGTGCTCTCCAGCTAAGTACTAATTTGGCAGTGTGATCGGAAATTGACACACACAATTTGGCCCCGTCTGTGGGAAAGAAAGGAGAATAGATGGCCAACGACGGATAGAAAGAGAAGGTTGGGGACGACACCCCTACTGAGAGTGGGAAACATATGGATCTTGACGTCGAAGGAGACAACTGTAATGAAGAAACTCGTGATAAAAATCACGGAGGAAAGGACGTCAGCCAGGAAGGCGACGTACCAAAGAAAACGGAACAAAGCGGGTACTACAACGAGGACGACCTCCAAGTATGGAAAGAAAGATACCTGCGGAGGGACGATGAGGTAAAGACCATGGCGAACAAATTGGCGGACCTGCAAACAATGGTTAATTTCATGATGCAGAATAACGTCATGCAGCCACCATACCCACTGCAGCCACCAGGAGCAAAAAACACTCTCACCGGCCTTCAAGGGAGGTTGGGTGAGGAGAGTCGAGAAGGGAAGAATCTCGAAGGACACATCGCACCAAGGAAGCAGACCCCAAAGAACATCGGCACGTTCAAAGGCAGGATTTGTGCTTCGACGCAACTAATGGAGAAAGGTCGAAGAGGGCTCACAACAAAGCTGAGAGTAGTGCACCTAAAAGGCTGAAATCAGGAGATAGTCAAGCTCCTGGGCGGACCAAAGAGGACTTGAGAGATTACCTCAAGAGGAAGCAAGAAAATGCCGAGGTAACTTCCCCTGTCAAGCCGAGAACACCATTCTCGGTGGAGTTGGACAAATTTGAGGCCCCGAAAAGATTCAGTATGCCGAGGTTCCAGATATACGAAGGTAAGTCAGACCCCAACTTTCACGTCGGTTTATATCTAAACTCAATAGCATTATACACAGGGAACGAGCCGTTGCTTTGCAAGGTGTTCCCCTCATCCTTCGGGGAAATTGCATCGGATTGGTTTCACAAATTGCCAAAAGGAAGTGTGAAGACCTGGGAAGGCCTGGCCGAGATGTTCGTGGCCAGGTTCGTGACAAACAAACTACAGCCATTAAGGGTAGACGCCCTGATGGCTCTGAGGATCAGTGAGGATGAAGGCCTTAGGGCCTACGCAAAAAGGTATTATGAGGTGTTTAACCGAATACTCGAGTGCAACTAAGAGGTGGCGGTCGTGTCTTTCAAGAATGGCCTAAAAGATTATTGTGCACTACGAAAGTCATTGGCAAAGACATTGCCAAAAAGCATGGAGCAGCTCATGGCCAAACTTGAGAAATATGCCAGAGCCGAGGAAGACACGCCAGGGATTAAGGCGACAAAGCAAGAGAAAGCAAACGGCTCGCCGAAGAGGCCGAGGTAACAACGGATCCAACAAACAAGAGATAGGACTGAGAACCGCACAGGCAGTCACAATTGTATTCCGAATCCCAATTCATAAAGTCCTGGATAAAATTCGAACCCAACCCTATTTCAGAGCACTGGCAAGGGTACCAGGAGAGTTTATGGGAAGAAGCCTTGGAAAGCATTGTGCTTACCATAATGAAGATGGGCATTTAACTCAGGGCTGCAGAGCCCTAAAGTCACACCTAGAAGACCTGGTAAGGCAAGGCCATTTAAGGGACCTTGTAGATGAGGCCAGGACGAGGGAAGAGCAGGCCAGACTGCCTCAGGCACCAACGGCTCCACCTCCCCCAGCACAGCAATCGCAAGCAGGCGGACCTCGGGTAATTAATGTAATTCACTCAAAGGTCAACGAAAATGAAATACGGGGGGAGACCCAGAAGGTAAAGCACTTGCAGCATGTGTACCAGGTCTGGGAGAAAAGACCTCGGGCCGAGGAATGCCAGGGACCAGTAGTGTCATTTACTGAAGCCGACCTGGAGATAGTACAACATCCGCACAACGATGCCTTGGTAGTATCCCTCCAAGTTGGGGAGTGCCAAGTGAAGCGCATCCTAATTGACCAAGGCAGCTCTTGTGACATAATGTATGTCAGATGTAACAAGGAGCTTGGCCTTCACCCAGACGATATGGAGCAATCCAATGGCCCAATGGTCGGGCTCAATGGAACGCCGACATGGCCACTGGGAGCAGTAAGCTTGGATGTGCAGGCTGGCACCAAGAAGATAAAGACAGAGTTCACCATAATCGACACACTCTCCCTTTACAATATTATCATGGGAAGGCCATGGTTGCATACAATGGGGGTTATTCCTTCAACATTGCATTAGCTATTACGGTTCCCAACAGAGCATGGGATAGAGGAGGTCAAAGGGGATCAGCTGCAGGCAAAAACTACTCCATGGCAGCAATAAAATCTACCTGCAGCATACGAGAACCAAAAAGGGCAGAGATTGAAGACGAGGACGTGGAAGTCCTAGAAGACGTCGGCAAGGAGCCAGCCGAGAAGAGTGAAGAAGCCCTAAAGAAAATCCTCGTCCAGCAGGGGGATGAAGAACGCTTCTTCCTTCTCGGCTCGGGCTTAGCCGAAGAAGAGGAAAGAAAACTGGAGGCTTTCTTGAGAGCAAACATTGAAGTATTTGCCTGGACGCCTTACGAAATGCCATGCATTGACCCCAAGGTCACTTGCCATAAACTGAACGTAGACAGATCGGCCAAACCTGTAATCCAACGAGCAAGAAAACCGATGTTGATGCACGTTGAGGCAGTGAAAGAGGAAGTAGACAGACTTCTGGAGGCCAAAGCCATTCGAGAGGTAAATTACCCGACATAGCTATCAAACACTGTGGTGGTGAAGAAAAAGAATGGTAAATGGAGGGTCTGCGTGGACTTTACCAACCTAAACAAGGCTTGTCCCAAAGACAGTTTTCCATTACCCAAGATTGACCAACTGGTGGATGCCACTTCAGGGCATGGAATGATGAGTTTCCTGGATGCCTACAGGGGGTACCATCAGATAGCCATGTACCCCACTGATGAGGAGAAGACTGCGTTTATCACCCCAAAAGGGCTGTATTGCTACAGAGTGATGCCTTTTGGGTTGAAAAATGCAAGAGTAACTTACCAGAGATTGGTAACCAAGATGTTCAGACACCTAATTGGCCGAACAGTGAAGGTATACATCGATGACATGGTCGTGAAGACTAGGGAACCTAAGGACCATCTGGAGGACTTAAAGGCAGTCTTTGACATCCTAAAAACATATCGGCTCCGACTCAATGCATCGAAGTGCGCATTTAGAGTGGGATCTGGTAAGTTCTTAGGATACTTGGTGACCAGAAAGGGCATTGAGGCCAGCACAAATCAGATCAAGGCCATCCTAGAACTGAAAAGCCCAACATCGGCGAAGCAAGTACAGATGTTGACGGGAAGGGCTGCAGCCCTGAACAGGTTCAGAAGCAGAAGTTCTAACAAATGCAAACCCTTCGTCAACTTAGTGAAAAAGGCCACAGACTTCTTATGGACGGAAGAATGCGAAGTCGCTTTGGCCGACTTAAAGAAGTATTTAACCACGGCTTCAGTTCCTTCAAATCCAGAACCTGGAGAGGAGTTGTTCCTATACTTAGCAGTTTCGGAACATGCGGTAAGTGCAGTGGTAATCCAAGAAGAAAAAAGGGAATAAAAGGCTGTTTACTACGTAAGCAAAACCCTGGCTAATGCAGAAACCAGGTATTTACCCTTGGAGAAGTCAACGCTGGCCTTAGTAATGGCTTCAAAAAAGCTGAACCATTACTTTCAAGCCCACAAAATTATGGTGCTAACTGAACATCCTTTGAAGTCCCTGTTACAGCAGGGAGATCTCACAGGCAGAATAGCCAGATGGGCAGTGGCCTTGGGCCAATATGACCTGGAATACAGACCCAGAACAGCGATCAAAGGCCAAGTCTTGGCCGACTTTGTGGCTGAGTTCACTCCAGGAGCCATCGTACATCGGGCTCCGTCGAGCTGAGGTGAACGATGTCTAAGCGAGCACAGAGGAGCCCAGCCAAGGACAACAGAACAAAGGAAAGAAGAAAAACTCAGACCCTGCAACATTTACATTGGCGACTCCTTTCAACTGTTTGTTGATAGGAGTTCAAACTGACAAGGAGCGGGGACAGGAGTAGTACTGGTATCTCCAGATGGACAGATGCTAGAACAATCCATCTGTTTGGGGTTCAAGGCCTCAAACAATGAAGCAGAGTATGAAGCACTAATTGCAGGACTGAAACTGGCAGCAGTAGTAGAAGCAGATGAGGTGATAGTCTTCTGTGACTCCCAGCTTATAGTTAACCAGACAACGGGCAAGTTTGTAGGCCGAGATAAAAGGATGTTGGCCTACACAAAGGAGGTCAGCAAGTTGGTGGCCTTGTTTCAGAATTG
Organism: Camellia sinensis; assembly: GCF_004153795.1. NCBI lineage: Eukaryota > Viridiplantae > Streptophyta > Magnoliopsida > Ericales > Theaceae > Camellia > Camellia sinensis. Next base: position 214,171 of record NW_021024965.1, read on the forward strand.
CCGACTACATCAGGTTAGCTGAGATAATAACAGTCACGCCGATGCGTTGGCCAACCAGGCTAGTGCAATACAACCTGGAAAAGCAAGGACGATAATGGTCGACTACTTGTCGGGCCCGAGCATCAAACCACTGACCACAGAGCGTAAAGCAATGTGTGTGGACATGGGACCAAGATGGATGGACGCAATAATAGCATTCTTGAAAGAAGGAAAACTGCCAGATGATCACAAAGAGGCACACAAGATCAGATTGAAATCGGCAAGATTCAGTTTGACAGCAGAGGGACATCTCTACAAAAGATCCTTCACTGGACCCCTTTTGAGATGTGTACATCCTTCACAAGTTGAAGATTTTTTGTACGAAATACATGACGGAATATGTGGAAGCCACGCTGGGGGTAGATCACTTACTCATAGGGCCATTACCCAAGGGTATTGGTGGCCCTACATGCAGAAAGATGCAGAAGCCTATGTCAAGAAGTGTGAAAAGTGCCAAAGGTTTGCACCTCTGATACACCAACCAGCAACAGACCTAAACCCAGTATCTAGTCCTTGGCCGTTTGCCCAATGGGGCATGGATCTCGTTGGAAAACTGCCCCAAGCAACTCGGCAAAGGAAGTACCTGCTGGTAGCAACAGATTACTTCACCAAGTGGATAGAAGTTAAACCCCTTGCCAAGATTCGAGATGTGGATGTGAAGAACTTCATATGGAAGAACATCATCACCAGGTTTGAGATCCCAAGAGCACTAGTTGCAGACAATGGAACACAGTTTGATAATAAGCTAATCAAGAGCTTCTGTGCAAAATTCAAAATCAAGAATTATTTTTCCACCCCAAGTTTTCCTCAAAGCAATGGACAAGCAGAAGCATCCAACAAAGTCATCTTGGATGGGATTAAGAAGAGGCTGCAAGCAGCAAAGGGAAAGTGGGTGGATGAACTGCCAAGTGTATTCTGGGCATATCGGACTACGCCGAGAAGATCAACTGGGGAATCCCCATTTGCCATGGCTTACGGCACAGAAGCAGTCATTCCTCTAAAAGTCGGCATCCCAGGGATCAGAACCCAGGGAGTAGAGAATGGGACTAATGATGTATCATTAGCCCAAGATCTGGATCTACTAGAAGAAAGAAGGGAAAGAGCTGCAATTCAGCTAGCGGCATACCAGCAGCAACTTGCCAAGGCTTATAATAAGAAGATCAACCTAAGGGAGTTTCAAGTCGGTGACCTCGTCTTGAGAAAAGTCGTCAGCAACAAGAAGGATTCCAGAGAGAGTAAGCTTGGCCCAAATTGGGAGGGACCCTATAGAATCATCTCGGTATTGAGCAATGGGACATATCGGCTTAATGATAATGAAGGCAAAGAGTTGCCAAGGCCCTGGAATATTTGCAATCTGAAATTTTTCTATCATTAGACTTTCTTGTTCTTTGTTATTTTCTGAAGTAATAAATAAAGTTTTCGCTTGATTTTTCTACACTTATGATTGATAAGATAATTGATGGTGTCTTTGAATACATGCACAATAAGAACCCAAGTGGAACTTAAGTTCACATTAGGAGGCAGAGAGTTGGAAAATGGTTCCTGGAAAAAGAGAATTTACAAGCTAAAATTAGTTTAACGCTTGTTGAAACTTGAGTTTACAAGTTGAAAGTTAAACCGATGTCATGTTTAACACTTATTGAAATTTTTGAAAAATTTTGCAAGTTGAAGTTAAGCCGAGGACATGTTTAACACATGTTGAAACTTAAGTTTACAAGTTGAACTTAAGCCGAGGACATGTTTAACACTTGTTGAAACTTAAGTTTACAAGTTGAAGTTGAACCGAGGTCATGTTTAACGCTTGTTGAACCTTGAGTTTACAAGTTGAAGTTAAACTAAGGACATGTTTAACACTTATTGAAATTTAAGTTTACAAGTTGAAGTTAAACCGAGGTCATGTTTAACGCTTGTTGAAACTTAAGTTTACAAGTTGAAGTTAAGCCGAGGTCATGTTTAACGCTTTTTGAAACTTGAGTTTACAAGTTGAAGTTAAACTAAGGACATGTTTAACACTTGTTGAAATTTAAGTTTACAAGTTGAAGTTAAACCGAGGTCATGTTTAACGCTTGTTGACACTTGAGTTTACAAGTTGAAGTTAAACTAAGGTCATGTTGAACACTTGTTGAAATTTGTGAAAAAATTACAAGTTGAAGTTAAACTAAGGACATGTTTAACACTTGTTGAAATTTAAGTTTACAAGTTGAAGTTAAACCGAGGTCATGTTTAACGCTTGTTGAAACTTGAGTTTACAAGTTGAAGTTAAACTAAGGTCAAGTTAAACACTTGTTGAAATTTGTGAACAAATTTACAAGTTGAAACTTGAGTTTACAAGTTGAAGTTAAACCAAGGATGTACCAAAAGAAGTACTTATGTACTTGCCGAGGAAAACCATTGGTTTGTATAACCGAGGTGCGTCACCCCGAGAAGGTTGCACAGACTAAGGTGTATGTTGAAGATATCCAAATTATTTCAAGTATAGTCATATACAGAGGACAAACGTGCAAGCATTCGAAAAAAGGAAGTTGTATTTATATTCAAAAGAAGGCACATCGGGCACATGAAGAGCTTACATTGTTTCAGAGAAAGGGAAAAAAGTACAAGGTACAGAAAAAAGAAGGAGAACATCAAACTAAGACTCTTTGGCGCCACTGGCAGGTTGGGTCTGGAGCTCGAAAGATTGCATTGAGAAGGAGTGAGCGTGCTGGATCGCCTGAAAGAAGATGAACAGAACAAAAGTTAGAAAAATTCTCTGAGTATGAAGGTATAGAGAAAGAAAAATACCAAGTATGAAAGACTTACTTGAACAGAACGCTGGAGCATCAAAGCAAAGTTTTCATACTCACTCATCTCGGCGTTCTGGTTAAGATCATTTGGAAGCAGCAAAGCCGTGGAGAGGGCGACGCCGACTTCGAGATCGATCGCACTGTCGCCCGCTCTAACCGGCTTGTCTTCAATGGTGATCGGGGGGCCCAGGGGGCATCTGATTTCATTGTCCCCGAGGTCGTGGTAGATTCGGACCTCGGCCTTTTTAACTGAGTTGAATGGGATGGTTCAGCCTCGGCGAGCCTCTTTTCTAGGACGAAGGGGGTTTTCTCGCTCGAAGCCAATTTCGAAATTGGCAAGGTGTCCTCAGTATCAATCTGAGTCACTGTTGCCTTGGGCTGAGCCTTCTTCAAACGTTTTGGCTTTGGCTTTGGTTGAGGCTGGGTTTGAGCTGGTTGAGCGTCAATTAAGTCAGGGATGCCGGCTAGAAGATCTTCAACAACAACTTTCTTGCGACCCATCTCGGCGTCAATTGCAATTCTACGACGGCGTTGGCATTGAGATAGTGGGATCAGATATGGGGCCGAGATAGATGGATGCTCTGCTGGATCAGAGGTTGACCCCTGATCTGGCCTAGATGATGAAGTTGCCGGAGGAGTAGTGGCGGACGGAGGAGACTGGCTCTTCTTCTTCTTCGGCACGTCGGGAAGAACCGACTTATAGGTGGGAATGAAGTTGTGTAGCAAAGGAGCTCTCTACTTCGGAATGGGTAGATCCAACAACTTCTTCAAGCCCTTGTTGGGAAGAAAGGACTTGCGGAAGCCTTTAGCTGGTTGGGGAAGAGCTGCAAGAAAAACAGACATTAGAGCAAACGAAGTATTGAAAAATTTACAAAATAAGTAAGTATAAACACTGGGCTCTTACCATTACCCTCTACAAAAACTGTTCGAGGAAGAGGGTAGAGGTGGAGGTCCTCATCTGGAGCGAACTCCCAGTTCCCTAAGATAATAAAGTAATCATCCCCAGCTTATTTGTTGGAGTCTGGGAGGTCGGCAACAATTTTGTACTCTATGGACCTCGGTTTGAGGTAGTAACTATAGCATTTCTCATTTTTGAGGCCACACATGGTGTAGCAGTATTGGATGTCGGCTAAGGTAACCTTAGCATTTTCTTGTTTGGCTAAGGCTATTATGCCATTTATGACTCGGTAGGAATTGATGGCAAGCTGCATTGGGTTCAATTTATAATAGTGGATTATCTCACGAAAGAGGATGTCGAGTGGAAACCTAAGTCCGCACTCAATAAAAGCTACAACGGGGAAGGGCATAGAATCAGTTGTGGGCATGATGGAGTCATCCTCCCCAGCCAACCTCAGATGGACGTCGGCGGGGATAGAAAACTCCCGCCTAAAGTATTCTAATTTGGTCGGGGTGTCTACTATATGCTTCCACATACCCATGACGTCGGCTTAGGGGGAAGTTGTATAAATTGGAAATAAAGGTTCTGTAAAGGTTCAGAAGACCTCGGCAAAACCTAAAATTCACGCTGGGTAAGAATTCGTGAAGATCAGAGGGTTATTCATTTCAGTTTTCCCTAAGATTCGTGTTTCTAGGGCAAATCTCAAACCTAAGTCTAAGCAAACGGAGATTGAAGGCAAGAATCTGGAAAAAATACAAAAAACACAAACAAGAGTAATGATTCAGAATCAAGAATAGTGGTGAATCATCAAGAACACTGTGACAGAGTGTGTGCAAGGCTGCAAGGCCAAGAACAATAGCAAAAGTGAACAAATTTGTGAGCAGTGTGTGAATATTCAAGAAAGGATTGGGCAAAAACAGAATCACGAAGCAAACATACTTGTTGGAGTCTGGGAGGTCTCGGCAACAATTTTGTACTCTGTGGACCTCGGTTTGAGGTAGTAAATATAGCATTTCTCATTTTTGAGGCCACACATGGTGTAGCAGTATTGGATGTCGGCTAAGGTAACCTTAGCATTTTCTTGTTTGGCTAAGGCTATTATGCCATTTATGACTCGGTAGGAATTAATGGCAAGCTGCATTGGATTCAATTTATAATAGTGGATTATCTCACGAAAGAGGATGTCGAGTGGAAACCTAAGTCCGCACTCAATAAAAGCTACAACGGGGAAGGGCATAGAATCAGTTGTGGGCATGATGGAGTCATCCTCTCCAGCCAACCTCAGATGGACGTCGGCGGGGATAGAAAACTCCCGCCTAAAGTATTCTAATTTGGTCGGGGTGTCTACTATATGCTTCCACATACCCATGACGTCGGCTTAGGGGGAAGTTGTATAAATTGGAAATAAAGGTTCTGTAAAGGTTCAGAAGACCTCGGCAAAACCTAAAATTCACGCTGGGTAAGAATTCGTGAAGATCAGAGGGTTATTCATTTCAGTTTTCCCTAAGATTCGTGTTTCTAGGGCAAATCTCAAACCTAAGTCTAAGCAAACGGAGATTGAAGGCAAGAATCTGGAAAAAATACAAAAAACACAAACAAGAGTAATGATTCAGAATCAAGAATAGTGGTGAATCATCAAGAACACTGTGACAGAGTGTGTGCAAGGCTGCAAGGCCAAGAACAATAGCAAAAGTGAACAAATTTGTGAGCAGTGTGTGAATATTCAAGAAAGGATTGGGCAAAAACAGAATCACGAAGCAAACATACTCAAACACATGGTGAAAATTAAGGTACATATTAAAATGATCGAAAACATGAAGCAAGTTCGCAAAAAAAAAAATGACAGAGTTTGAGGTAAATCAAGAACTGAAACCAGGAGGAACAATGGCTTACCAGAAAAAGTGAGGCCGGGGTGGGGCTCGCCGAAGTCAGACGACGGTGGAAAAAAGCAACAGAGCGGTGAAAATCACGCCGAAAGAGGTGAACGGAGCAAAGTTGCAAAGCTAGGAAAGCTTGAACAATGGCAGAATTTGGAGAAAAAGTTAGAAAGAGAAAAAAGCTTCAAAAACAATGGTGTAAAGTGAAAAGACGGAGAGAGGAATGACGTTTTGTCTAAAACACAAAAACGGCGGCAAAGAGGCAATTAAGGTGCCTAAAACGACGTATGCGTCAGGTGGCGCATGCGAGAAAAATTCGACTTACAAGCGCGTATCGAGTACGATCTAGTGAGGGGAAGACGCGTGGCAGAAACGGTTGATTTATTTTGCGTAACAGCTCATATGCATGAAAAACTCTTGGAGTTCTTGGTTTAAATGAAGCAATGACCTCGGCTGATAGGAAGATCTCGGTTAAATAAACTCAAATGAACTAGGTTATTGGTTCTAAAAACCTTGATGAGACAGACTATAGGACCTGGTTGTGTGTAGTCGATGTATTGGATGATACAACAAGATCGCCGACATTCACGATATAGGTTCCATCACCTCAGGATGTCGAGGTAATAGAATCTAGGGGGCAGTTGTGGGGATATATTTTTTGAGTACCAACACGTGACCAAGGTGACGCCGACGTGTCAGTCGGGGTGCCACGTGTCATGGTCATGACGCCGAGGTGATCTTGGCTAGCCTGAGGTTATCTCCGAAGATATCGGAGTTCGGGATAAGCGGATAAGGTACAAGAGTCTTAGAATGAGGAAGGACTTCAGCCTGGATAAGGATAAAACTCTTAGGGAGTTTATCTTTATCTATTGGAGAGTCCAAGATAAGCACTGAGCAGAAGTCCATTGAAGCCAAGCTTTTATTGGGACTAGGATTGAGTTGGCTATAAAAGAGAGGCACCCCCAATGGGTTTAAGGTACACAATTTATATTCTGAACAGTGAGTTAAGTACTACTGATTATCTTTGAGAGATATTTGATTACTGACTTAATCATCGGAGTGCCCCCGGGTGGACGAACCACCACCGGAATCTCTTCTTTCTGTTACAGGTCGTTCGGGCTTATCCTATTTTGTCGGTGCTCTCCAGCTAAGTACTAATTTGACAGTGTGATCGGAAATTGACACACACAGTAATTATTCACAGGATGTGTGTGAGTTCCTTCACATGGTATCAAATTGTAAAATTAGATGTTATGACGCCCAATCAATGCCTATGAACCTTGCCTGTTTGCTATTACCGTGAACTTTGTTCTTTTTAACATTCAGTTATTTTGCACTATTATTTCTAATGAGAAATAGAATACATTTGTATTGCACTTTCCTAAAACTTTACCATTTATTCTCAATTGCCAAGTAAAAGCATACTGTGTTATGCATCGGAGTGCCCCGGGGTAGACGAACCACCACCGGAATCTCTTCTTTCTGTTACAGGTCGTTCGGGCTTATCCTATTTTGTCGGTGCTCTCCAGTTAAGTACTAATTTGACAGTGTGATCGGAAATTGACACACACAGTAATTATTCACAGGATGTGTGTGATTCCTTCACATGGTATCAAATTGTAAAATTAGATGTTATGACGCCCAATCAATGCCTATGAACCTTGCCTGTTTGCTATTACCGTGAACTTTGTTCTTTTTAACATTCAGTTATTTTGCACTATTATTTCTAATGAGAAATAGAATACATTTGTATTGCACTTTCCTAAAACTTTACCATTTATTCTCAATTGCCATGTAAAAGCATACTGTGTTATGAGATTCTTGCTTTAATAATACAGAATACCTATACGTTGCAATTTTTATTTGGTTGCAAACTGACAATATTTGATTCCTTATGGGTTGTTCATCTGTATGAAAATGTTTTTTTATTCTCACTTTTAAATAAATTTCTAGTCAATTATAAAGTACAATTTTGAAAAAGGGGATTACTATTTTGCAATTTTTTATTTCTTTTTTGGTAATAGCACTCCAAATTTTATGATTTATTGAACATAAAATATGTATGTAACTTTTGATAAATATGGAGTATTTTATTTTTACTTCTTTTTTTTTTTGGGAGGAGGGGGGGGGGAAGTTGCACTTTTCCCTGAAAAATTGAAAAAAAAATATGTTTCAAATGTAAAATTTTACACTTTATTGGAAGGTTAAGACTACGATTTTTTTCTCTGTCTTTGAGTTTGTTCTCTTAGTAAAATGAGTCCATTTACGTAATTGTGATTTATATTCTATATGTCTTCATTGTAATTGAGATACATTGTATTGTATTGATTTTTTTTTCAAAAAATCTGTTTCTCAAAACAATTTGCCGGATTTGGACTCTTTGGTTCAGATTAAGAACCGTGATACAAATCGAGTCCGAACTGTAGCATGGGTCCCTCGCGGACGTGTTACAGAAAGGCTTAGGTAGCGTTTGATAACATTTACGTTTTTTGTTTATATTTACAAAAATTTTATAAATTAGTTTTTGTTTATTTAAAAAAAAAACATAAACTACAAACATCTGTTTGATAACTATTTCGTTTTTAATTTTCAGTTTATATTTACAAAAATTTTAAAAAGTCATAAAAACTTGTTTGATAATTTTTTTAGTTTATAAATGATTGTCTTAGTTTGTAAACTCAAAAAATGAGTTTACATTGGTTATTTTATTTTAACTTCTTTGGTCAGCCGAGGTGCCACGTGTCATGGTCATGATGCCGAGGTAATTTCGGCATGCAATTTGCACTTTTCCCCGAAAAATTGAAAAAAATTATGATTTAGTTGTAAAATTTTACACTTTATTGGAAGGTTAAGACTACGATTCTTTTTGGGATTTTTATTAATAAATCCTATTTAGAAGTGTTTTAACCTAAGAAGTCCATGAATGAATTTTTTTAACCCATTTAGTCCCATGTATGTATAGTTTTATTCCATAAAGTCCTTTTTCTTGATTTACACTATTTTCTTAGACACTTATGCCCTTATATTTAATTTTGATACCCTTATAAATATTTTTTTGAACGGATAGCAATTTTATGATGTGAACATTCATATTTTAAAATTCAAATTGGTAGGAATGTAAAATTGGCCCGTGGGCGGCCCGAAACCCACCCGCGAGCCGGGGCGGGCCCGGCTCGGCCCGTTGACAATGTGAATATTCACATTGACATGTTAACATTCACATTAATAGGAGTGTAAAATTGGCCCGCGTCCCGTGGCGGCGCGAAACCCGCCCGTGGCCCATGGGCGGCCCGGGGCGAGCCTGGTCTGACCCGTTGACAATGTGAACATTCACATTGACATGTTAACATTCACATTGATAAGAGTATAAAATTGGCCCGCGGCCCATGGGGGACCAAAAGCTCGCCTGCGGCCGGGAACGGGCCCGGTCCAGCCCGTAGGCAATGTGAATATTTACATTGACATGTTAACATTCATATTGATAGGAGTGTAAAATTAGCCCGCGCCCCGTAGCTGCCCGAAACCCGTCCACGGCTCGTGGGCGGCCCAGGGCGGGCTCGGCCTGGCCTGTTGACAATGTGAATATTCACATTGACATGTTAACATTCACATTGATAAGAGTATAAAATTGGCCAGCGGCCTAGGGCGGGGCCGACCTGGCCCGTTGACAATGTGAATATTCACATTGACATGTTAACATTTATATTGATAAGAGTGTAAAATTGGCCAGCAGCCCATGGGCGGCCCGAAGCTCGACCGCAGCCCGAGGCGGGCTTGGCCCAACCCGTGACAATGTGAATATTCACATTGACATGTTAACATTAACATTGATAGGAGTGTAAAATTTGCCCACTACCCGAAGCTTGCCCGCGGCCCGGCCCATTGACAATGTGAATATTCACATTGACATGTTAACATGCACATTGATAGGAATGTAGAATTGGCCCGTGGGCTGCCCAAAGCCCGCCCACGGCCCGGGGAAGGTTCGTTTGGGTCCGGGCCCAAGCATGTCCGAGACCCTAGGCTAGGGCCTAGGCCATCACTTTGAAGCCCGGCCCGACCCATCGGCCCGCTTAAGGCCCATTCATGGCTCGGTCCGAGGCCCAGCCCGCCCAAGGCACAATGTTTTTTTTTGTGGAAAATAATAAAATTTTGGTAGAAAAAATTAAAAAGAATTAAAAAAAAAATGGCCAGGCCCGCCCAAGCCCGACCTAAGCTCGAGGCTAGGCCCAGGCCCACCGGCCCGTCCCGAGACTCGATCCATCGGCCCCTCCAAAGCCCGAATACCCTTGTGCCAAGGCTAGGGCCTGGGCCTAATTTTTTGGCCCGTGGGCCAGCCTGGCCCGACCCGGATTTTTTCGGACACCCATGAGGCTCGATATGGGCCGGCTTGGGCCTCTACGCATTGAGGATATGAACATTCACATTATGGGTATTTTGGTAATTATGTCTTCCATAGAACTTATTGAAACATAAGAAAATAATGTGGACTAAATCGAATATAAGTAGATGAAAATGGTATTTTGGTCTTCTTACCTCAAATAGGACTTAATGGAATAGTCAAAAAGAACGTAGGCTGCCCGAAGCCCGCCCACAGCCCGAGAAAGGCTCGTTTGGGCCCGGGCTCGAGCCTAGTCTGAGACCCTAGGCTAGGGCCTGGGCCATCACTTTGAAGCCCCGCCCGGCCCATCGGCTCGGTTAAGGCCCATTCAAGGCTCGCCCCGAGGCTCGGCCCGCGCCGAGGCCTAGTGTCTTTTTTTGTGAAAAAAAATAAAATTTTGGTAGAAAAAATTAAAAAGAATTAAAAAAAAATGGCCAGGCTCTAGGCCCAGGCCCATCGGCCCGACCCAAGGCTTGACCCACCGGCTCGAGCCCGGACCCAAATGAGCCTGCCCCAGGCCGTGGGCAGGCTTCGGGCAGCCCATGGGCAGCAGGCCAATTCTACATTCCTATCAACGGACATGCTCGGGCCCGGACCCAAACGAGCCTGTCCCAGGCCGTGGGCAGGCTTCGGGCAGCCCACGGGCCGCGGGCCAATTCTACATTCCCATCAATGTGCATGTTAACATGTCAATGTGAATATTCACATTGTCAACGGGCCGGGCCGGGCCGCGTGCAAGCTTCGAGCAACGAGCAAATTTTACACTCCTATCAATGTTAATGTTAACATGTCAATGTGAATATTCACAATGTCATGGGTTGGGTCATGCCCGCCTCGGGCTGCGGTAGGTCTTCGGGCCGCCCATGGGCTGTGGGCCAATTTTACACTCTTATCAATGTGAATGTTAACATGCCAATGTGAATATTCACATTGTCAACGGGCCGGGTCAGGCCCGCCCTGGGCCGCTGGCCAATTTTATACTCTTATCAATGTGAATGTTAACATGTCAATATGAATATTCACATTGTCAACAGGCCGGGCCGGGCCCGCCCCGGGCCGCCCACGGGTCGTGGGCAAGTTTCGGGCAGCCACGGGGCGCGGGCTAATTTTACACTCCTATCAATGTGAATGTTAACATGTCAATGTGAATATTCACATTATCAACACACCGGGTCGGGCCTGCCCCGGGCAACGGGCGGGCTTTTGGCCGCCTATGGGCCGCGGGCCAATTTTATACTGTTATCAATGTGAATGTTAACATGTCAATGTGAATATTCACATTGTCAACAGGCTGAACCGGGCCCGCCCCAGGCGGGTTTCGCGCCGCCACGGGACACGGGCCAATTTTACACTCCTATTAATATGAATGTTAATATGTCAATGTGAATATTCACATTGTCAACGGGCCGGGCCCGCCCCGATCCGACTCGAATTTTTCCAAGCACCCACGAGGATCGACATGGGCCAGGCCCCTACACATTGACGATATAAACATTCACATTGACGGTGTGAACATTCACATTAGGGGTATTTTGGTAATTATGTCACCTATAGGACTAATTGAAACATAAGAAAATAATGTAAACTAAATAGAACATAAGTAGATAAAAATGGTATTTTGGTCTTCTTAGCTCAAATAGGACCTAATGGAATAGTTAAAAAGAATATGGGTTGGATGGAATAAAGCTCTGAGAAAGTGGATTTATCAAAAAGGCTTCCATTCTTTTTCTCTGTCTATGAGTTTGTTCTCTTAGTAAAATGAGTCCATTTATGTAATTGTGATTTATATTGTATATGCCTTCTTTGTAATTGAGATACACTGTATTGATTTTTTTTTTTTTAAAGGCTTTGGTAGCGTTTGGTAACATTTACGTTTTTTTGTTTATATTTACAAAATTTTTATAAATTGGTTTTTATTTATTTTTAAAAAAACATAAACTACAAACATGTGTTTGGTAATTATTTTACCTTTTAATTTTCAGTTTATATTTACAAAAAATTTAAAAAGTCATAAAAACTTGTTTGATAATTTTTTTAGTTTATAAATGGTTGTCGTAGTTTGTAAACTCAAAAAATGAGTTTACATTGGTTCTTAAACAAAAATTTAAAAATTTGACTAACAATTTTTTTTTCAGTTAATTTTTTTTTTCAAATAATTTTGTTTTTCAAATAATTTTTTTTTCAATTAAATTTTTTTTCATTAAATTTTTTATTCAATTAATTTTTTTCGAATTAATTTTTTTTTCAAATTATTTTTTTTCAATTATAATGTGTATGATCTCATTGTCATAAATAATAAAAAATAAATATAAATATTTTAGATCTGAACAAAGATATTTTTTAGTTTACGTTTTTAAAATTTTTCAAACATTTTGTTTAAACCAAACGCATTAGTAGTTTATGTTTTTCTAAAAATAAACAAAAAGCAGTTTATAAAATTTTTGTAAACATAAACAAAAAACGTAAATGTTACCAAACGCTACCGTTTGGCTTGAACAAAATGTTTGAAATTTTTTTTAAAAATAAACTAAAAAATATGTCTGTTCGGGCCTAAAATATTTGTATTTATTTTTTATTATTTATGACAATGGGATCATATATATTATAATTGAAAAAAAAATAATTAAAAAGATTAATTTTAAAAAATTATTTGAAAAAACTTTTAATTGAAAAAAAATTAATTAATTGAAAAAATTGATTTGAAAAAAAATTAATTGAAAAAAAAATTTTGTTAGTCAAATTTTTAAATTTCTATTTAAAAACGAACCATTTATAAACCAAAAAAATTATTAAACAAGTTTTGATGACAGTTTTTAAAATTTTTGTAAATATAAACTGAAAACTGAAAACGAAATAGTTACCAAACAGGCCTAACATTTTGGAACTTTTAAATGTGAAAAAAAAAAAAAAAAAAAAAAAAAAAAAAAAAAAAAAACGAACTACTAATGTGGGACAACAAGTAGATATTATTTTTTTTTTTGGTCATCATTTTATATCACTTAATATGTAAATATTAAAAAAAGGGAAATTACGGGGAAAAAAAATTAGGGTTTGATCATTGTAACAAAATAAATCATAAATTTTTATTTTAATTAACTAAATTATAAAATTTTGTTTTGTTTTCGATCTAAATTATTTGTTTATTTTAAATTGACTGGGAATTTTATTTAATAATTATACTCAAAATAAATGTAAGTGAAATGTCTAAAATATAATTTTTAGTTGAGGTTAATAATTAACATATTATTTTTTCGCTAATTTTACTTGGTATAGATTGAAAATAAATCAAAAATTTATGATTTAAAATTACAAAATTAAAACTTAGGATTTATTGTCAAACCTTGTTTTTTCTTTCATTGTAATTTTCCTTATTAAAAATAAAAAATACCTTCATATATAAAATGATGGAGAAAAAAAAAAAGCATATCAATGTAAATTTTAAAAATAATTATAAATTCATAGTAAATTTTACAATAATGAAACTCATAGATTTTTTTGATAAATCTGTATTTTTTTTTTTTGAAAAGTAAGATTGATTTATAATTTTCAAAGAAAAAAAAACACTAAAAAGCAATCCTCCTATAACCATATGCCACGTGGCGAGCCGTTGTTGAAGTTATGCCCTTTCCCCTCTCAATGGGACGTCGTCGTTTAAAATATTTTTTGGATAAACTACCAATAGGTTCTAATAGTTGGATTTAATTCTCATCAAGTCCTATTAAAAATAAGTCTGGAAAAAATTGTCACCAAAAATAATTTTTTTGTGACAATTTTTTATATATGTCACTAAAAATTAATAATTAGTGACTTTTTTTATCATAATTTTTATAAATTATCGCTAAAACTTACCATTAATAACTTTTTTTATAACAGATTTTTCTTATAAAACTTAATAAAAAATAAATTCTACACGTACCCATTTTCTTTTGCCGCCGCACATTCTCTCGTCTCCTCTACAAAACTTACGGTTTTAGTTTTTCACGCCTCTGTAGAAGAACTGTAAAACCCTAAAATCAAGCCAGGTCCGATTCAGACCACTAAACTACGACCACTAATCGGAGCTCTAATTACGTGGCATCAAATAAGGAAGGAAAAATCAGACCTTCATATTTCAGTGCGTGTGTTTCACGCACTGTGAAAGAATAAAAATAAAAATTCCCGCCCAAAAATCTGATAACAGAGGGAGAAGAAATCGTGTCTATTCTGAAGCTCTATTCCAGGGAGAAGAAATTGTGTCTCCGTCCCCGTTTCGTCTCGCTCAAGCGTCTTCCCTTTCTCGTCTGAATCGGGGCTGTTCCAGGGAGAAGAAATCGTGTCTGCGTCCCCATCCCCATCTTTGTCTTGCTCAAGCGTCTTCCCCCTCTCGCTCAAGCGTCCTCCGCCGTCCCTCTCCTCCACCATCCGACGTATTCAAGTTAGTGCACCGTCTCCGGCGTCTTCGTCCGGCGTCTCCCTATCCGATTGTTGTCCCTCATCCAGGTAAGTTTATCTGTGGCTTTTGTCCATCTCTTCCTCTATACTTACACATATACATATATGTATATATATATATATAATAAGATTTTGAGAATGCCAAATATGTAATGAAATATAATTTCTGTTAATCTGCTATGGAAATTGTTAATTTATAGTTTTAAGCTCTACAATTTTAATCTATTAATTAACATATTTCTATCAAAATTAACAGTTTTAATATGTGTTCAAAATTTCTGTCCAAAATCTGCTAATTAACAGATTATAACAATTTACAGTTTGGACAGTCCAAATCTGTTAAATTGTTTGGGAATCTGTATATTGTTTGGGAATGCTAATCTGTTAATTAACAGTCCAAAATCTGTTAACTAACAGTCCAAAATCTGTATATTGTTAATTAACAGATAATATGACAGTCCAAATCTGTTAAATTGTTATAAATTGTTAATCTAATTTTGGACAGATTTTGGGTTAATCTGGTAACTTGCATTGTTAAAAATTGTTATAATCTGTTAATCTGGTAATTGTTAGAATTTGAAGCTCTTACAGATTAGAAATTGTTACAATTTGAAGCTCTGTTAATTTTTGAAAGAGTAATATGTTATAGTCTGTTGAAAGGGTAATATGTTAACAGAATCAATGTTTCAAATCAGTCCAAAATCTATCGAAATATGTGAAGAAATTCTGTTCATAATATGTGCTAACAAGCTGTCCAAATCTGTGAAGCACCTGTGTTCAAATACAGAAATACATAAATAGAATCTGCCATGAAAATTTGTCCAAATCTGTCAAGAATGTGAGAACAAATTTTATTCACAATCTGTCAACAATATCTCTTCAAAATCTGTCCAAATCTGTCAATAATCTATGTTCAAGTAGACAAACATAATCTATGTTCAAAATCAACCCAAAATCAGTCCAAAATCTGTCCAAAATCTGTCCAAAATCAGCCCAAAATCTATCCAAAATCAGTCCAAATCTGTTCATAATATGTGTTCAAACAGACAAACAAATAACTTTCAAGCTTCCAATCAGATAACAAACAATCCACATGATTACATATTCATACTTGTCAATTCATAATTGTAATATATCATAAATCTTCATACATATCATCTTCATAATTAATACAACACCAATTACATGTTCTAACTTGTATAAAAATTATTACATCTTCATAATTAATATAACACCAATTTCAAGCAAGATGAAGATCCCATTAATACAACACGAATTTCTATTTATGTCTCTTTGCAATTTTTGCATCTGCGCATTCTGAAATTGATGTTGTTCGCTTTGAAATCGAAGATGTTCGCCCATACTTTGAAGTTGTTCGGTGACAGTCGGTGTATTCTCCATTCGCACTTGTCCTTCCTCCCTACGTTGTGAATTTGTAGGCAAGCACCATGCAATAAACCCACTGCAATCAGGACAACAATAAAATAGCTTATTCTTGTTTCGTTCCGTCTCCGAAATTAGAATGATTGCTTTTTTCCGACATTGAGGACAATTTCTGTTGCAATACATCAATTGATCTGAGGTACTGCCGTTAACACTTGAAGTTGACATCTGCAAAAATATGAAGCGAATTCTGAAGTTGACATTATCACCTATAAATGTAACATCGATTGCCATATATACTTAATTCTATAATCTAACTCATATATTGCTCATTCTTATTAGTTATGTACAGAAATGCAATACTTAGATGAAAGGGCCAAAGGGTTAGTGTTATTCCCACAACAAAATGAGGTTTGGATGGTTGAGCAATATTGGTGTCAAGTTTTACCTACCTAAATGGTAATTAAATTAAATATTAAAAAAAAATCAGTTAACCCAAAAAGTCAAATTCCTATGTGCTGGCATTTGGTACTAGGTTAGGATTATAGTTGGATAATGATTCACATGGATGGATCATGCCTATGGCTTGACTAATTTTTAGGGTAGTTATGGTTATGGGTTCCAATTATGATTCATTCTTTTATATCTGTTCATCTTTTTCTTTTTTAATAAAAATTAATTCATAGTGTAGCCTAGTTTAAGGAAAGAGAATGTAGGATGGATTACAAAGGCTAGAGAATCATATTCCATATCAATGCAGGTACTTATTGTGGCTGTGCTCTGAAATTATTCATCAAATTCTGAAGGTAGTGTTCTAAATTTACTAATTAGTTAGTAAAGTAAAGATTTCAATCAACTTGGTAAATGCATCGGATTTCGTTGGTTTGCATCCAGCAACGGGAATGTCTTGATTGTAGATGAGTCTTTAGGCATTTACTTCTGATAAATGTTGTGAGCAATGATTCTTCAGGAAATTTTCTATGCAAATTGACAGAATAGTGACCCTAAGTTCTGTCAAATTCATCAACTTTAATTGAAAAAAAAATATATAAATCACAACACATTTCAATTGAAGTCACTTTGTTTGGAGGAAATAGAACAGTCTAAAGTATGTTTGTAATGGGTTACCTCAGTTTTGGATTGATGATGTATTTGATATACTTATGCAAAAATAGTCATTTAAAATCATGCAAAGAATTCTTCTTTTACCAGCAAAGATGCTACTAGAATAACAAACTTTAATATTTTCATAAAATCCAACCACAAATCTATTGATTTGAAATGCATATCTATCCAGGTGGAGCCTAAGGCCATCATGCCAAATTGATCTTTTAAATATATTGAAATAATTTGTAGTTAGTGCTGCTGTTTTTTGTAAATGATAAATCCAAATCAAACTTCCTATTGAAAGAAATAGAATCAAATAGAAAATGGGCATTTATAACAGATTTATCTTATTTTGCATTCTGCAACATTTGAAAGGATAATACCTGATTGCAAGATCAATATTTAAAACCTTCACCATATGAAACATTGAACCTTAAATCATTCATACAATAGAAAAGGCTAAACCTTTTGCAGCACAAATCATGCCCAGATTTTCCTGTGGTTGCACAGCATCTTCTAGCCACTATTTTTCCAAATTTAGCTCTACTTACATCTCTCATAAATCTTATACATATATATCTATCATGAATTGGAGTTGTCCCCCAACACAGCTTCATCAAGTGTCATTCTTAATTTTCACACTACTACTATCGCAAATCATGCCCTCTACAACCCCAATGTATGATTGAAGCCAACACTACGAAAATTGGTCACACTATCAAAACTTTTGAGAAATGATTCAAATCACAATGTTGTTATATATGACAAAATTACATTACAAGATTTCAAAACTTGATCTGAAGTAGTTGGGACAATGGATGAATAAAGGTTGATTGAGATGATTAAATCTAAAGCTATTAGAGTTCTGGTAAGGTAAAACATAAAAAGAGATCCATAGTGTTTCTGGACAAATATGTTTCAAAGATTAATTTAAAGAATAATATACTATGTTTCAATAAATATCTAATTGTAAATAATTTTTTTTAGAATTAGACAAATACTTAATTTTTTTACAATTTTTTTTATTCTATTTCAATAGATATCTAATTGTAGACAAATACTTTTTGATCAATTATGACAATGCCTTGACTGCCAAATTGTTCCCAAATCTATGGTTGAAATAATTTCAAAAATTTTATATCAATTTGTGGTTCAAAAATAATATGGTTACAATCTGTCTTCAACAAATCAGGGCATATATATATACATATATGAAATCAAAGTGAAATCAAAGTTAAAGTCACAATCTGTCTTCAACAAATCAGGGCATATATATATATATAGATGAAATCAAAGTGAAATCAAAGTGAAAGTCACAATCTGTCTTCAACAAATCAGGGCATATATATATATATATAGAGAGAGAGAGAGAGAGAGAACTGACTTGTGCACACCACAGATTTGTCGAGAAAACACAGAGAGTCGAGAGAAGCGAGTCCGGTGGGAAGACGGATGGGTCGCCGGGTTGTAGAAGCTGCGCTCGTCGGGTCGCCGGGGTTGTAGAAGCTGCGTTCAACCTTGATCATCGCCGGGGGTGGAGAGCAACGCTCGTCCAGTCAGGTCGCTGGTGTTGCAGAGCTACGCTCGTCGAGGAGGTCGCCTAGGAGAGGCACAACAGAGAAGAGAAGGAAGAATAGAGAGAGAGTCTTCAAATGTATTGTGCTGTGAAAATAAATTTGAAATTTGAAATGAATAACAAAGAGGGAGGAATGGGCGAGTTTGCATCCGTTTTCCACGTAAGCAGCCACGTCATTAGTGCTAATTTAGTGATGAATGTTTAGAGGTCGGGAGCATTTTTCAAATCAAGCCCCCCTCCCCCCCCTCTCTCTCTCTCTCTCTCTCTCTTTGTCTACAATGTTGGACTACCTACCTAACAAGGTACTGATTGAAATCCTCTCAAGACCCCTAGTGATCTCTCTCCTCCGATTCATGTGGGTATGCAAATCATGGCGCTCTCTCATCTCCACTCCCTCTTTCATCACTTCCCACCTCAATCACTCCACCACCACCTTCAACTTGATTCTTCTTCGCCACTACTCTCACCACAAAGAGCGTTTCTCACTCCACTTCAACAACCAAACTTTCCCCTAATTCCTAGACCTCAAATGCCCATCTTCGACTCGCTTCAAATACTACTTCAGAATTGTTGGGTCCTGTAATGGGTTGCTCTGTCTCACCGACGATTGCTTCGGTTACACTAATACCATCATTCTCTGGAACCCTTCGATTCACCGCTCTCTCACCCTTCATGTGCCCCGTGTTACCTCTGAATCAACTTCCCTTTTTATGTGTGTTCATGGGTTTGGCCTTGATTTGATTAAAAATGACTTCAAGGTTGTCAGGATTTCGTATTTGGGATCAGAAAATGGGTTTAAGGTTCCTCCTCAAGTCAAAATTTATGCCCTCGACGATCGTTCTTGGAGGCATTTTGATGGTGTTGTGCTGCATTTTGGCATGGTTAATTACTTTTTGTCACAAGCTTATTTGAATGGAAAGGTTCATTGGGTTTCTTACAAGCTTATTGACCCGGTTACTCGTGGTTGTTTTGTTCTATTTTTTGATTTGGGTAATGAAGTCTTTGGGGAGATTGAGTTGCCACTGAGTCTGGTTCATCAGTTTCCTAGGAACATGTTGACTGCTATAGTGGGTGAATTGCTTTCGGTGCTACAGTATGATTCGCCGATATACAGTAAGAGTTGTAAGGTGTTGGTTATGAAAGAATATGGGGTGGTGGGGTCTTGGAGTAAGCAATATACAATTGATCTTGATGGAAGATTGGTGTTGACGCTTGGCTTGAGAAAGAACGGTGAAATGCTGTTGGGAATGGGTAGAGAGGTGGTCTTATATGACTCTGAGAGCCAAGAAATCACAAACCTTGGAGTTCGTGGCAGCAAAGATGCATTTTAGGTGGATAATTACATGGAGAGCCTAGTTTTACTAGAGGAAGGAACTCAAGTTGTGGATGGCCGCTCGACAAATTCTTTTGATACAGTTAATAGTAAGGGAGGACCAGCTTTGCCAGAGGAAGATGATGGACCTGAGGAGACTCTAGTTGAACAACGTGCATACTTCATGCAAACAGTTATGCTTGATACGTTTGAAGCTTGTCTTTAGGTTTGCTGAATACCTTCTTCTAGTTAAATACATGCTATTAATGTTCCTCAGGACCTCTTTTGGATGCTAATATCTTGATTTTGGTGTGGCTTGTTGCCCTTGTTTTAGTTCATTACTTTATTATGGTATTTGGTTCTTTTGATGGAATATAATTTGCAAATTTCTAAATAGATGGTGTTATTGCATTGTTTGGTTGAACTGTGCTAGTGGTAGTTGGTTTCAAGTGGAGTAATTAGCATTTCTCTAGGCAATGGGCCGCAAAGGTTGTGTTCTGTGTTTTCGGTGACTAATTTATTTGAACCAAATGAACATCCAATGATTACTTGATTTAATGAATCCTTTTTCACGACAATGTGCCAGTTGTTGGGGAAGTTTAATTTCTTAGAATTTTGCTAAGAATGTGGTATGAATACTGAATGATAATCATTATGGATGACATATCATACTAGATGAACCAGTGATGCTTAATCTCAACTATAGTTCATGAATTTACCTTTTCTGTATGCATGGTATGAATACTGAATGATAATCATTTCGGTAACGGATGACATATCATACTAGATGAACCAATGGTGCTTGGTCTCAACTATAGTTCATGAATTTACCTTTTCTGTATGCAACTTCTCATAAAGTTTGTGTGTTGTGTTTATTAACAGTTAAGATATCAAGATCATTTTGGGTAATTTTTAACATTGATTTGTGAAGAATTATCTAGTTAGAAATGTTAAATGTAAGAATTTTTGGGAAACTTTTATTTAGTGAAAGTGACAGACAGAGCATCCACACTGCCTTCTCTCCTTTAGTGCACAACTTATTTTGTTTTTCTTAGTCTTTGTGTCAACATAACGTGAACCGAAAGCTTAAAAAACAGGGGGAAAAAAAAAAGAGGGGGAAAAAAAAGGTAGGTCAGTGTGACAATTATTGTTTGTAGACGATGAGTACTAATAATGCTATATTGGACTTAACAGAGTGAGGTGGGGGTGTGAACATGGTAGGAGGGAAAATTTGAGACCCAATTGTTGAATGGGAAACTGCTCAAGTACACCCAATTGTTGTTGATTCCAAAACCACTGAATTAAGTTAAGATTTCAAAACCAAAATAATAATAGTAAGTATAAAGATAGTAATGCAGCAATATGAATGTGATTATATATTAGCTCAGACTTACCTGGGAACATTTTCAACTCTTTATTTGCACACTTTTTACAAATACATTGGGGTGCAGGTCTTTTCTTTGTAGAAAAACACCACAAAAAGTGCACCCAACAAAGATTCTCACCTCTTTTTGTAATTATTTGCTCCACCTCTCACTGATTTGTAGTTTCTTCATTTTTTTAAAGGTAAATTACACTTACACCCCCTGAGGTTTGGGTTTAATACATATCACCCCCTGATGTTTGGAAAATTACACTAACCTCCCTTGTCATTGTAATTATTTAGATGGGATGAAGACATTGAATTCATGCACTCTCTCTTTTTTTACTTTACTTTACTTTCTTTTTTTTTCTTTTTTTTCCCCTTTCCTTTACTTTTTTTTAAATGTAATTTCCTCTATTTTTCTACAAGGAGTTGTTACCTTTTATATAAGCAGGGGGGTTTGTGAAATGAGACTATTAACCATAGGGGTGGGAATGTAATTTCCAAAATGTCAGGGGGTAGGTAGTAATTGGACCAAACCTCAAGGGGTGTCAATGTAATTTACCCTTTATTTATTTATTTATTTATTAGGATCTCATTCCCTTGTACAATTAATGAGTTAAACTGTAGCTAAACTTGCAGTTTCTCATACTCTAACCTTGCTACCTTATTCTAATTAGATATATGATGGTAGGGTGGATTTATGATATATCAACTAAGGACTTTGGGCTAATAGTTATGTAGCACCACTTTGTAGTGTGAGATTGCGGGTTTAAATCCTATGGAGAAAAGTTTGATATCCTTTGATTATTTATTTTTCATTGTGATGGTTGTATTGAGTGATTGTTGGGTTTGGTGAATTCTTTCTAGTGATTGTCGGGTTGGGTTAAGTGGTTTCTTGCTGTGATTGTTGAGTTTGTAGATATGCTTTATTAGACTATAATTGTCTAATTTGATGTAATTATTCTCATATTTGTACAGATACAGGGTCATTGCTGTGACCCCCCCTGCTATGCCTAATACGGCATAGTTTCACCCTCATTTTTTTTTCTTCATGTTCTCACTATGTTTTTTGGCATGATAAATTACACTTTGTCCTAAACCCTAAACCCTAAAATAAAAAAAAATAAATTTTAAGAATTAAAGTAAAAAAGTGACCAAATATAGGGGTAAAGTGTAATTTATCATGCTAAAAAAACATAGTGAGAACATAAGAGGGTGAAACTGTGTCATTTTAGGCACAACAGAGAGCACAGCAGGAGGGTCACAGCAGTGACCCCATATTCTATTTTTACTTAATTTCTTATTGATTGGAAGAAGAAAAAAATTAAGACATCACGAATGCACATGACATCAAACAAGTATATCCGTGGCAATAGTTTCACAAGATGATATATATATATACATATCAAGAATCGTGTAACAACCTAATATTATAGCCTTATATGGCAATTTTTCTAATGTAAATTGGAATCATATGACTTATCATCTCCAAAAAACAAAGTGAAAACACAAAATAAAAAATATAATAATAATAAGTAAATACAAACCGTACAAAATTAATCAATTTGCAAAAATTTGCTTGAAGAAGTCTCCTTTCTTTAACTTGGTCCAGATAGAGCTAATGGAGACAATAGAGTACAACCAGCATCAGTGGCATCCTCTTGGTGATCAGCATCTGGAATTGTTCTTCATATTACAGGATTTATGAAGTTATAATCCAAGTTGTTTTCAACATCAAAAGAACCCTTCAAGACCTTAACCACCATTGGCGTGGAAGGCCTCTTGGAAAAATCACTTTGTAGACACCACACAGCAACCCTCATCATCTCCACAACTTCTGTACTATGTAACTGCATTTCATCATTGCCTTTATCAACAATATCAGTCATTTCTCCTCTGCTTTCCTTTTAAATAGACTTAGTAAATGCATATCTTTCTCAGGTTGAGATCCATCTAAATTTTTGCACACACACAACATTTCCAAGACCATAACACCAAAGCCATAGACATCTACTTTTTCAGTGATAATTGAGTTCAACCATTCGGGAGCCAAATAGCCAGGTGTTTCCTTCATCATTGTTGCAACTTGGCTTTGGTCTCTATTAATTAGTTTTTATAATCCAAAATTAGAAATTTTCGTATTGAAATATTTGTCTAAGAGGATGTTTTGGGGTTTGATATCCAAGTGAAATATTTTTTGCCTATATTTCTCATGGAGATAGGTTAGTCCCTTGGCTATATCCATGATGATCTTCCTTCTGGATTGCCACCCAAGAGTGAGCTCTTGGTGCCTTTGAAAGATCTATGTATCCAACGATTTATTGGACATGTACTCATACACTAGAAACCAATATGATTTTTCAACACAAAATCCAAGTTATCTCACCAAATTGAAATGGTGAATGTTGCCTATTGTCTCAATTTCATCTAAGAATGACTTCTTAACTTGACCAAAACCATTGAGATGCTTCATTGCTACTTTGGCGCCATTGCTTAATATCCCTTGAAACACTAACCCAAATCCTCCTTTCCTGAGCTTATTATCGAAATTGCTTGTCATGGCTCTCAATTCTTCATAAGAGAATCTAGGATGCATTCCTGGTACTTGATCGATAAAGAACTCATCTGGTCCCTCGGATTCTCCTTTCTTTTTGAAAATGAAAATGCAAGCCGCAACCATAAAACATACACCAAAGAAAGCTCCGAGACCGGATCCCAATATGACTCTGATGTTTGTTGATTTCTTTGGAGGAGAATTTGTTGGTGAAGGAATTGGAGATTTTTGTAGTTTAAGAAATATAATGACTTTATCATCCCCTCCCTCCTTATTTATAAGAGAATAGACTTCAGATAGCAATAAACAACCTTTTTTTGAATAGTCCCAGTCATGTGCAAACAAAGCGGCTTTGCATGAACAATGTTTCAAGCAACTCTTTTTGCAATCCTCTAATTTTGATTTCTCATCAATGTAGTAATTGCTTCTATTTTTGTATTACATGTTAAAGTAAAAGTAACTAATATTCTTAAGCTCTGAAAGGATGTGATATTGAGAATGGTTGCAAGAAATGGGTGTAACAAGGGAACATCCAAGATTGGATTGCCTAGAATTTATTTGCATGGAAGTGTTGCTGGTGGCAGTTTCCTCAAGACTACTGCATTGTCTGTTTGGTGAACAAATGTCGTAATTGCCGCATGCCATGGGATATCCACAATCACCAATATCTAATGTCAGTACATCTGTCACAACATTCCAATTCAATCCACCCCACTCATAAGCCATCAAATGCCATCAGGTTCCAACCTGATGAACTGAGCTAACAATGAAATTGCAAGATAAATTTTTTGACCATTGAAGATTCCAGTTTTGAATCTGACATCATCCCCAATTAAATAGGATTGAAAATAGACCAAAGGTGGATTGGATTCTACATAACTCACCAGACTGTAATACTGAACAGTAAGAGAATACAAACCTTGAGTCCAGTTAGATACAAATGTGCTGGTGGTCAAATTCTAACCATTAACCAATGTTTACCCAACAAGTAAGGAGTCTGTTGGGTGATCAAATGATTGCCAAATCATTGCATTGTTTTGATAAAAGAGGACCAGGTTTCCATCTTTAGTCAAGTTTAAGCCTAAGACAGAGTACTTTCCTTCTCCTCCTCCAGTGCTTGTAGACCAGATGGAAGTACCATCGGCATCTGCCAAGATCAAGTCTCCATCCTGAGTGAGTTTGAAGGTTGAGGTAAGTTTCACACGATGGTTTGGATTAATGGACCAAACTACTTGCAGGGGGGAGGGTCATGGATTTCTGTTCGGGGGGTATCTACTTGGATGAGAACACCAAGGATGCAGGTAGTGTATGCAAAATCACAGTAGAAGCTGAGAGAAAAACGCTTTCGAAAGTCTCCTCTTCGAATAAGGATGGGTTTCCATACAAATCTTGAAGCATTCAGGGCTGGTCGAGGTTTGTTAATGGTCCATGAACTGGATAGGGTGGCAATTGGATTATCCACAAGCTGGGCATTTACTTTTATTATTAATGCTATGTTTGGTTGGGGGATTTGGGAAGGAATTTCGAAAAGGAAAGGAAAAATGTGTGAAACTATATGAAATATATGTATATTTTATTTACATTTCACTTACCTTTTCTCTTTCTATTTTCAAATTCCTTCTCAAATCCCCCAACCAAATACAGTGTAAGTGTGAGGAATAGATGAGAGACACTAAAATCAGAACAGCGCAACACAAACTCCTCGGTTGATCCATTAATGCATAAAAACACAGAAAGCCAAACCATCTTACTTGGAGCGATCAGATTGAAAAGGCGCTTAAGAGATGAATGGGGACCTCCTTCCATGTGTTGTTGGAACATATATATATATATATATATAGGGTTAATTATACCAAGTTCCCCCTCAATTATTTGAATATCACTTTACTCCATAATTTATGAAACTATACATACTAACTCTCCTCAATTATGAAAATTGTGAAAATACGCTTTTTTTGAAGTTGGTCTGAAAGGATGAAAGTGATACATTTTTATAATTGAAAGGGTTAAACTGTATGGTTTTGTGATGACCCCAACTCGTATACTATTTTTATATATTATTTGTGTGAGTTTAATTGCATGATTATATGTTAATTGATGTGCATATCTATTAATTCATGGAATATCTATTTAATTGCCGACATAGAATCAGAAATTGAAAGCCCAAACGAATTCAGAAACCAAAATTGACTAGGCTAATAGGCTAATTAGAATATTTAGAATCAAATGGTAAGTTTAATTAAAATTTGATTCAGATCAAAATGATTAATTAGCCTTAATCACCCTTGATTAGCTTAACATAAGCAACATGTATAAATATGCCATATAAGCATAGTGAGTTCATATTTATCACTCTTGGCTGAGATTAAGTAAGAAAGAAAGAGAACTCAAACCTTAGAGCCAGAAGGAGACGTGTAGAGAATTGGAAGAGGATTGAAGAATTGAGCTAATTGACACTTGAATTCAGGCATTAGGTATGATGTTAACCATAATTCTTGCAAATAATCTAAGTAAGAGTTGAATTCAACAAGTTGTAGGATCATTTGCATGTAATTGAGTAGGATTAGCTAGGATTTCCAAGAATTGAATCATCAAGAGCATAATTGAGTACATGCATGCATAAATTTTCATCTTTGAGGTTGAATTTCATCAAAGCTACCACATGCAAAGTTTAGATACATGAACTTGAAGGTTTTTCCATGGTTTCATGCATTTTATACCATTTTGTTATGTTTTGAAAAGAAAAGAATCCAATTCAAGACATGCATGGCTTGTAGCTTAAAGTTTTAAGTTTGAATTTGAGAATTGGACCATGATTTTAAGTAATTGGTTTCAAATTGGGAGTGTTTTCATGTTATACATTGTTTTTCCATGTTTTTGTATCAACCATGCAAGGTTTGAACTTTTGAATCCATGTTTTCAGCTTCAAACACAATTCTGGAAATTCCAGAATTTGAGCAGCTCGCTTGAACAAATGGAACTGTTGCTCGAGCGCACATTTCAAGCTCCCACTATTTTTGCAGACAATTACACAATAGCTTGAGCGACCAAGTGACAAATAGTTGGCTCGAGCCTAGATTTCGAGCATTTAGTATTTTTGCAGAGCTTTGCAGACTGCTCGAGCGACCAGAGGTGCGCTCGAGTGAAGACCCTGTTTTCAACAATTTTTGACTAACTCTTATAAGTGCATACTTGCAGCCTCATATCATTTCAAGTATTCTTAGGCATCAATTAGACACATTTTTCCATGGAATAAACTAGAAACATACAAGAGGAGAATTGAATCAAGATAAAACGGTTAATCGAAATGGTACTTCAATTGTGTGTTTGTTATGTGTTTTGTATAGGTGGACGTCTGGGGCAGAGAATCAATCTAACCCACTGTGAGTAGTAACTTTATAAAGATATGTTCAATGTTATATTTATTTTCGAAATTGTTACATGGTTGATTTATTGAAATGTTATTTTCTAGTAATGAATGAAGTTCCTTTTGAATTGTAATTGTGGCATCCTTTAGTGAGGCCCTTGCCTGAGGGAAACAACCCCATAACCCATTGGATTAATAGGTCCTTGCCTGGGAGAAACAATATCATGACCCATTGGATAATTGAAACACAGAGATCTCTGATATTAGACCTTGATGGTCACATTGAAATTGTTATATTGATTGACTCGTTGTGGTCCCATTGATTGACCCTAGAGGTCTCATTGTTATTGCTACTCTATTGGATGTACCACGTAAATTGATTGAATTGTTATTGCTATTGAGATACATCTAATTCATTGGTTAAGTGAAATGTTGATCAAAGAAATGAAATTTATGTTTTGAACTTTATTGAACTTCATTCATTTAACTCCTTTATATTGTTATTACTCACTGGGCCCTAGCTCACTATTTATATGTATATATTATTGGAATTATGGTTTTTATAGGCTTCTTTTGGGCTAACTCTGAGCCCAAATTTGAGTAGGGCCCACACATCTTTTGGGGTGGGTCCAAAGAGGTGACGTGTTCCTTGTCGCATGGCAAGTCACATGGTGCAAACGGTTCGTCAAAACCATTTATGAGTGAATGAGAAGTTGATGTCGTTTTCGAGTTCGTGGAATGGACAATTTAAGAAGCAAAATATGGGTTTCCTTGAAATGGTTGTCCCACATTGAAACTTAAAGAGAACTTATGTGTATATATAAGTTCTAGGTAGGAATACTTGGGTTGGGAACTAAAGGGAACCCCAAGTTTGTAGAAGAGAGGAGTTATGGACAAAGTGAGTCTTAGCTCAAACCACCACACACACGCACCATCGTCTATCCGGGTGGAGATTGTGGGTTGGGTCCTAATATTAATTTTTTGGACAAAATTTATTTGAATTTTTTCAAATTCTTGAGGGAAAATTATTTGAATTTCTAAAACAAAATTAATTTATTTTGCGCCAAATTTTTATGTCCAAACAATGCCCTTTTTCAGTTCATTTTTCCAGCAGGTTCAAACAGGTTAAACCAGACAAATATAATTCCTGCAGGTTCAAATAGTTCGCACATGTTCTGTTTTTTTTTAGACCTGTTCGGTTCAAATTGTATCTATTCAGGTTGATTGCACCTGTTCAATTCAAAATCATATCTGTCCGAATAGGCACCACTTGCCTATAAATACTGGATCATTCCAATAGTGTTCTTGATCCAAAAAAATCTGTTCCCTTCCAATTTTTTCTCTCTCTTTACATTATTCTTCGTACTAGTATTTTAGAAAACAGGTTCTAGTTCGCCGAAACAGATTGTTTTTAGTGTTAATACAATCTGTGTTAGATCATTGTATCCTGGGAGATAGATGCCATTTTTTCATAAGCAACTGAACGGGGCGAATCTGTCTTAAGGATAGAATGTCACACACTTGGCTTGATCTTTTTGTACTTCTTCATCTCGGTAAATAAATTTTGTAAGTAAATTATTTTTATTTCTTTCAATTGGTTTCACATTATTTATTTTACATAGAAGATTGTTCATATATATATATATATATATATGTTGGTGAACAAGCTGAGCATCAAGTCTAGTGGAAGCCTCGGAGTCAACCTTGTGTAAGCTATTTTGAAGTACTTCTGAAATGAAGCGAGCTTGGGTTTGAGTGGAGCCAAGCATGTGTTAGGGAAAATACATGGTTTTCCACAAGTAAATCAATTAATGGGAATAAAAACTAATGTGGACAAATTAAATCAAAAGCAACACAAGAAATTTACGCAGTTCCCTCAATGTGAGGTACGTCTACGGGATCGAAAACCGATTCCACTATCAACCAAAAAGTTTCCAAACGATTATAAACAAGACACGAATGGTCTCTCATAATTACAAATAAACAAAAGGAAAAGACCTCACTAAATAGATGAACAAAAGCCTTCAAAACAGAATTGTAGAAGACCCAAAATAATAGTCCAAGTCAGCTTTACCGAACCATTCGAAGATGCACTAAAATAAAGAGCCCTTCGAAGCTAAACAGAGTAGCTGAAAAATCCTTCTAGAGTTTGACCATGCACTGTTGAAACTATTTCTTTGTGCAACCAAACAAAACACCACACCAATTGATCAAAAGCTGCCGCACTCATACTTCTGAAGAACATAACAATATCTATATATTATTAAATCTTGGGCTTATTTTATCAAAACCCTAGTTGTTACCAAACTAAATTGGGTTTCCACAAATTAAATATAATATATAAAAATATATTATTACTAATACCAAACCAAATTAAACTCTTTTAATAAACCAATTGGGTCTCATACTCCAATAAAGAGGTATACCCAACAATTCTCCCCCTACTGACTTAGGTGGAGATATCAACCTTACCCGCCAAAGTTCAATACTTCAAATGTTTGTCCCTTGACAAGTCTTTGTCAACATATCCGAAATATTATCATCTGTGTGAACCTTTTCGAGTTGTAACAATTTTGAATCTAACACATCACGAATCCAATGGTATCTCACATCAATGTGTTTCGATCTCGAATGAAAAGTAGAATTTTTACTCAAATGAATAGCACTTTGACAATCACAATAAAGCACATACCTTTCTTGCTTTAAGCCCAACTCTTGTAAAATTTTCTTCAACCATAACTCTTCTTTGCAAGCTTCCGTAATGGCAATAAATTCAGTTTTGGTAGTTGAGAGAACAACACATTTTTGTAATTTAGATTGCCATGCCCCAGTTCCACCTGCAAAAGTCATCACATACCTCGAAGTAGATTTTCTAGAATCAACATCATTGGCCATGTCAAAATCTGTGAACCCATCAAGCATTGGCTTACCATCCCCAAAACACAAACACACCTTCGAAGTCCCTCGAAGATATCTTAGAATCCATTTTACCGCTGCCTAATGTTCTTCACGCGGATTAGAGAGAAAACGACTCACTACATTAACGGCGTAAGCAATATCCGGCCTTGTACAAACCATGGCGTACATTAAAGAACCAACTGCTGAAGCATAAGGAATTTTCTGCATCTCTTCCTTGTCTTTCTCACTTGTAGGACATTGATTCGAACTAAGCTTGAAATGACCCGCAAGTGGACAACCAACCGGCTTTGCTTTATCCATGTTGAACCTTTCAAGAACTTTCTTAATGTAGCTTTCTTAAGACAACCAAATCAGCCTCTCTTTGCGATCACGAACAATTTTCATACCAAGTATTTGCTTTGCTGGTCCCAAATCTTTTATAGCAAACAACTTGCTCAACTCCAATTTCAACCTGTTAATCATGGTAGAATCTTGACCCACAATTAACATGTCATCAATATAAAGCAAAAGAATAATAAATTTACATCCAGGAAATTTTTCACAAACACACAACAGTCCGAAGTGGTTTTAAAAAATCATTATTCATCATGAAAGTGTCAAATTTTTTGTACCATTGCCGCGGAGCTTGCTTAAGACCATATAAACTCTTCTTCAATTTGCAAACAAATTTCTCTTTCCCTTTCTCTACAAACCCTTTCGGTTGCTCTATGTAAATTTCTTCTTCAAGGTCACCATGAAGAAATGCGGTCTTCACATCAAGTTGCTCAACTTCAAGGTTCATACTTGCAACCATGTCAAGTACAACCCGAATAGAAGACATCTTCACAACCGGCAAGTAAATCTCATCAAAGTCAATGTCTTTCTTTTGCCCAAAGCGTTTCACAACAAGACGTGCTTTGTATCTCAGATTCTTGCCATCATTCTTCAATTTGAAAACCCAATTATTTTTCAAAATTTTCCTCCCCTTAGGCAACTTCACTAAATCATAAGTGTGATTTTCAAGTAAGGAATTCATCTCCTTTTCCATGGCCTTTTTCTAATCGTATTTCTTGGCATGCTCAATTGCTTCTTGGTAGCTCTCGGGCTTCCCTTGATCGGAAAACAACACAAATTCATTGGGAGGATACTTTCTTGAAGGTTGTCAGTCCCTTGTAGATTTCCTCAACTCAAGTTGTGGTGACAGTTCTTAAGTTGGATACTCTTCCTCAATTTCGGGCTCAACTTCATTTGGAGTAGCATCATCATCTACATCTTCAAGAGGTGACTGCACATCTCCCCCATTTTCATTATCCACCGAAGACGAAGGAGATGGATCAATGTCAATGAGATCACTAGTTTTTGGCTCCGGTTGATCACCTTTGCCAAAGTCTTCAATTGTTTGGTCTTCAAGAAACACAACATCACGGCTTCGAATAACTTTCTTGTCAACCGGATCCCACAATCTATAACCAAATTCATCATGCCCATAGCCAAGAAAAATACATTGTCTTGACTTACTATCAAGCTTGGACCTCTCATCTTTTGGAATGTGAACAAAGGTCCGGCAACCAAACACTCTCAAGTGCTCATAAGACACATCTTTACCGGTCCAAACTCTTTCGGGAACATCACCATTCAAAGAATAGGAAGGAGACAAATTGATCACGTCAACCATTGTTCTCATTGCCTCACCTAAAAAGGGTCTTGGCAATTTAGCTTGTGAAAACAAACACCTTATTCTTTCCACAATGGTGTGGTTTATCCTCTCAGCAACTCCATTTTGTTGAGGAGTCTTCTTAATTGTCTTTTGGTGCCGAATACATTGGCTATGACAATACTCATCAAATGGCCCAATGTATTCACCACCATTGTCTGATCGAATACACTTTAATTTTTGCCATGTCTCTCTTTCAACCACGGCCTGAAAATGCTTAAATACTTCTAGAACTTATCTTTAGTTTTTAGTATAAAAGCCCAAACTTTTCTTGAATAATCATCAATGAAAGTAACAAAATAAAGTGCACCACTATGTGTTCTAACTTTCAAAAGACCACAAACATCCGAATGAATCAACTCCAAAATATTTTCTTTTCTAGAAGCAACATTTTTTTTATGAAAAGAAACTCTATATTGTTTACCCGCCAAACAATGAACACAAGTTTTAAGATGTGTACCTTTCAAACAGGGTAGAAGCTCTTTCTTGAACAAAACTTGTAGCCCCTTTTCACTCATATGGCTAAGCCGTTTGTGCCACAATTCGATAAAAGTATCATCTTCAAGTGCATTGACATCACCTTTACAAATTTTTCCTTGCATCGAATAAAGTGTATGAGTCTTCTTACACTTAGCCACCACCAAAGAATCCTCTGTGAGCTTCGATATTCCATCACCAAATCTGTTGTTGAAGCCTTCATCATCTAGCTTCCTGGTAGAGATCAAATTGAGGCGAATGTCAGAAACATGCCTCACATCTTTAAGCAACAACTTGCAGCCCAAATTTGTTTCCAAGCAAACATCACCCATGCCAATAATCTTGGACAAAATTTTATTACCCATTCGAACAGAACCATAATCTTCTTTGGTGTACGTAGTGAAGAAATCAACTCGAGAAGTCATATGAAAAGAAGCACCAGAATCAATCACCTAATTGCTCTCTTGGCCCACAAAATTGATACAATCATCTTCACAAACGACCATGAGATCACCATTGGTTGTAACTACCGTTGTGTCTTCTTGCTTCTTATCCACACTGTTGTTACACCTTTTCTCCTTGTTCTTGAGTTTTCGGCATTTCCGCTTCATGTGCCCTTTCTCATGAAAATAATAACACTCAATGTCTTTCTTTGAAAAAGAACTATCTCTTGATTTGTCACAGCTTTGATCACGACCATGAGGAGTCTTACTCCTCCCCCTTGTTTGACTTCGGCCTCTCACAACAAATGTTGTTGAATGAGAAGAACCTGCTGATTTTCTTCTAGTTTCTTCATTCAACAAGCTACTAGTGACTTAACCCATTGTGACAACTCCATCGGGCGCCGAATTACTAATTGTCACAACCAAAGTCTCCCAACTTTCGGGTAAATAACTAAGTAGCATCAAAGCCTACAACTCATCATCAAAAATAATTTTCATAGAAGCAAGTTGGTTAACAATACTCTTTATTTCATTCAGATGTTCCGGAATATGGCTGCCTTCTTTATATTTTAAATTAACCAACTTACGAAATAGAAAAGCTTTATTTGTGGCTGATTTCTTATCATAAAAGGCCTTCTAATTTTTTCCATAAATCATATGCGGAAGTTTCAGTAGCAACATGATGAAACACACTGTCATCAATCCATTGACGGATAACACCAACGACTTTTCGATTAAGCCTTTTCCATTCATCATCTTGCACACTCTTGGGCTTGCCACAATCACCCTCAATAGGCCCATACAAATCTTTACAAAATAATAGGTCCTCCATTTTAGTTTTTCAAGTTACCTAATTGCTTTCATTGAAGCTACACATACGACACAAATTAATAAACCCAAATAAACCGTAAGCTCTGATACCAGTTGTTAGAGAAAATATATGATTTCTCACAAGTAAATTAATCAATGGGAATAAAAACTAATGTGGACAAATTAAATCAAAAGCAACACAAGAAATTTACGTGGTTCCCTTAATGTGAGGTACGCCCACGGGATCAAAAACCGATTCTACTATCAACCAAAAAGTTTCCAAATGATTACAAACAAGACACGAAGGGTCTCACAAAATCACCCTTAGGTGAATTTCAAATAACCACAAATAAATAAGAGGAAAAGACCTTACCAAATAGATGAACAAAAGACTTCAAAACAGAATTGTAGAAGACCTAAAATAATAGTCTAAGTCAGCTTTACCGAACCATCCGAAGATGCACTAAAATAAAGAGCCCTTCGAAGCTAAACAGAGTAACTGAAAAATCCTTCCAGAGTTTGACCATGCACTGTTGAAACTATTTCTTTGTGCAACCAAACAAAACACCACACAAATTGATCAAAAGTTGTCGTACTCATACTTTCGACGAACATAACAATATATATATATATATTATTAAATTTTGGGTTTGTTTTATCAAAACTCTAGTTGTTACCAAACTAAATTGGGTTTCCCCAAATTAGTTATAATATATGAAAATATATTATAACTAATACCAAACCAAATTAAACTCTTTTAATAAACCAATTGGGTCCCATACTCCAATAAAGAGGTATACCCAACAGCATGGCCAACCCTTTTACCTTTTTCTTTTGTTTTTGTCATTTTGGAATTTGTAATGGATGTAAAGTTTGGATGAATGTTGTATGACAAATGTTTAAACTGATGTTTGAAAGTTTATGTATAAAATGAAGTCTTTCATATAAGCATTGCTCAATGGATTATCTATTATGTTTTATATTGTTTTCACTATGCCCGGCAAATTATATTAAGATTGATTTTGTTAATTGAGGCTGTAGGTAATCTGGGATTACTGACCGGTCATGACTGTAAACCTATAAAGGCGGGTTTGGGTCATGATAGTTACATTGATGGGGAGATAAACTAATATTTGCTAATAGTAGAGGGGGTCTTTATGTAATTGACCATATATATATACACTAGAGGTGGGCAAACTCAATCTGTAATTAATCTGATAATTATGACAATTATTTGAAATAGTTGGATTTAAGATATTTCAAACAGTTTTAAGAAATTATTATATTCTGAGGACATTTTGAAAAATTAAAAAAAAAAATGTGACAGTTGCACCAAAAGAAGTATTGATTTTATATAAGGAAATTCTACTATACACACTTCCTACCATATGCACTCTTAAATTATGTCATTTTTTTCTTTAGTTATGATCAATTTTCTTCTTTAATTAAAAAAATTTAATTCTGACACTGTTTAAGGTTGTATTTGTGAAGAGATTTATGTTGATAAAATAAAATGAAATGAATTCATGAAAGAAAAAAAAAAAAAAAAAAACCCTTCTTTTTCTTCTAGCCTTTGCCCCTTCCACCAAGGCTTTGTTTATCTTAATGTAAATTATTTTACACAAAAAATATTTTTCTTGTAAATTGATTTTACATAGAAAATTATTTTTGTTTTTGTTCTTCCGTATTTAGTTGACACTTGAAACAAAATTATTTGATTGTCTAAAAGAGAAATTTTGATTCAATAAAGTG
>NW_021024965.1:253965-286963 GCF_004153795.1 Camellia sinensis
TTTTTTGCTCCACCGACCGCATCGGAAAGTTCAACGGAGTATATTCCGGGGCGCTTGGTTGAGTTTCCAGTGCCACCGCACCAGTTCTCTCTCTCGTTGACTCGTTGAGGTCGGGAAAGAGGGTGAGCAGTCCACGGGAAGACGACGACGAAGCCATTTTCTGGGCAACAGAGTGTTACAGAATATCTCTCGCAACAGAGTATTACAGACTCTCTCTCTCAGCACAATGAAGAGTTTTTCAGACTCTCTCTCTCAGCACAACGAAGTTTTTTTCAGAGGTTTTTCGCAGCTTTTCTCTGCCTCAACCTCAGCCTCCGTCTTATAGCCGAGGCAGCTACGCGCATCGCGCGCCTCTTGCTACCAGCCGACAAATGGGCACGCAAGCCAAGGCGCCCACGTGCCTCGCCATCATGTCCGGCACACCTTTTGATGAATTGGGCACGCCTTTTGATGGCACGCCTTTTGACAAAATTGGGCACACCTTTTGAGGGTGCAACTTTTTCAACGGTCCGACATGACCCTATAAACTGTCCCGACATTGATTCCGGTTAGCCTACAGTGTCCTCTACAACGTTATGACACCACCCTACAGTGTCCTCTACAACGTTATGACACCTCCATACAGTGTCCTCTACACCGTTATGACACCCCCATCCAATGTCCTCTACCACGTTATGACACCACCATACAGTGTCCTCTACAATGTTATGACACCACCATCCAGTGTCCTCTACCACGTTATGGCACCACCTTTCAGTGTCTTCACCAACGGTCTGACACGACCATACAGTGTCTCCTATCTTTTTTTATTTTTATGTATTTTCTTGTTATGTTCCTCTCTCCAAACTCAAGTTGGTTAGTTCCTATCCTCCTTGAGTTTGCGGGGGGCTGTTAGAATTTACCATCACCTACCACACACTCACCTACCACACTCACCTACTCCTCACCTACCACCACCTAACCTACATCTATATAATCAATCAATTGTAACAGAATCATGTACCTATCAATCAATCAATAATACATAATTTCTTACACACATTGGGTCGGTAAAGAACAAGATGTGGAAAAGTACATGAAAATGCTATTCACTATAAAATTATGTCTCGAATTTTACTCCGAAAATCAGATGAATGGCGTAGATACCGAGAATAATTATGGTCTGTAAATATATTTTAATTTTTTAAATATTTTTTCGGAGTTATAACCAGTGTGTTTGGTTTCAATTTTTGGGATTCAATTTTCTGAAAATTGAATTTTTTTATTTTTCGTATTTTTTTGTTTTTAGTGAATATTTTTAAAATTTTAAGTAATTTTTTTATTTTTTTGGGTGCACCATACTTAGATATGTCTAAAAAGTAAAATATTTGTAAACAAATATTTTAAAAAATCAATAAATATACGAGAATATGAAAAATATACTGAATTCTCTTTTTTCTTGTATTTTTGAATTTTCTATAAAAAAAAATTCACAAATATTATACTTTTTAAGCATATTTATGTTAAGTGTATCTAAAAATTTTAAAAAAAAAATGCTTAAAAATATTTAAAAATTCAGTAAAAGCAAAAAAAATACGAAAAATAAAAAAAATTAATTTTTTGAAAAGTAAATTTTAAAAATCAAAACCAGAGAGTGAATATTATTGAAAACTATATATATATATATATTTTCTTCACCAATTTTAGTTTGTGCTTGAGATATTTCCTTACTATTAATCATTGGTAACACGCTTTCGAGCCAACCATGTGTGTGTCTACCTCATAATTTAGTTTTTCTTGCATATTCAAATTAATTATATTAAAATACCCTCAATTATTAATAATATTACTTTACCTTATTTATTTATAAATTCGCATATATTGACCCACTCAATTATAAAATCATACTAATATATTCTTTTTTGAAGTGATTTGGAGAGAAAATGGTACATTTTTATAATTGAAAGTGTCAAAATATACAAGTTTATAAATGAGAAAGATAAAATGGCATCCGCTCAAGAATTTTAATATAATTAACCTAATTAAGAACAAACAAACATTATTCTCTCATCTTCTGAAAACAGAATTTTGCAAAAGCTACTGTAACATTTTATAGGCGAAATTATTCAATAGTCTAAAGACTAATACCAATACTTGATTTTATTCCATGTTTAAATTGGCTTAAGATTGTAAAGATGAAATGAATAGTCCAAATCTCTTTGTAGTTCATTTTGTACCTCACCGTCCCCTTGGAATTCAGTTGTCCTTTGTTAAAGTAAAAATGTAAAGATATTGACTTTAGTATAATTAAACCCCAAGTCAATCTATTATGTTGTTTGCCGTTATTTATAAGTTCAGCTATTGACTAGTTATATAAACAGTTAAAATTTATATGCATTTTAAAATTTAATTAATCTAACCAAACAGATTAAACAGTTTTATTTATCTTTTAATTTTTCTTTCCTATCTTTTTCCTTTTGTAAAAATATCTTTTACATTCCATATATCAAACATCTCATTCAAAAATTTCATATATTAAAATATCTTTTGCTTGTGCTATAATTAAAACATCTCATTCAAAAATTCTGGCCTTCAAATATAGCATTTAACCCTACTTCAATTTTATCAATAGAATATCATGAGCAAAATACATAGAAACCTCCACAAATCCCTCAAATCCAAGATCGAAAACAACATTTAGGACAAAAGGAAAAGGAAGAAAAGTGCACTTACGCGTTTGGTAGGAGGATTTGAGGAAGGATTTGGAAAAGGAAAGGGAAAAGTTAGCTGAAATAGGAATAAAATATGCCTACATTTCACCTAGTTTCACACACCTTTTCCATTTTCCTTTCCAAATCCCTCTCCAAATCCCCCAACCAAACACAGCATTAAGGTATTCCTATATCTAAGTTCTCAACATCTGAACAACTAGCAGGGACAAAAATTTAATGAATATCATAGAATGCATTTCGCATCTCGATGTAAAATAAAATGTACAATCAACGGCATATAAAGTAAACTATCCCATAATGAATGGGCTCGACCAGCTAATAACTGTGGACAGAAGGTTGAATAAAAGTTGTCTCGGCACTCTAAATCTACAACTTCCTTTTCTCCACCACCAATCTGATAGAAGAACCGCAGAAACAGAACAGAAAAAGGTTGAAGAATGAAGATATCAATATGCCGGTGCAATCTTACAAGCTTCTCCACTGAGCCAACATGAGAATTATCAACCCCCTCCGGATAACATTTTGTCTGTACGGTCCTATATAGTGAAAACAACATATCACTAAATGTCACACAACCAATTAAGTAAATATTAGAGAGTG
This sequence comes from Camellia sinensis, assembly GCF_004153795.1. Taxonomy (NCBI): domain Eukaryota; kingdom Viridiplantae; phylum Streptophyta; class Magnoliopsida; order Ericales; family Theaceae; genus Camellia; species Camellia sinensis. Next base: position 257,277 of record NW_021024965.1, read on the forward strand.
ACTGAGGTTCGGTTAAAGCCTCTGAAAAGGAATCTCCTTAGATGCCTAAAGCTGAAAAACTCCAGCAATGCTAGTCAAAATAGTTATCGAAAATCTCACTTTCTATTTTAGCTATCCATTTTTTCAACGTACACTCTGACAAGAATTTCTACTTTAAATATCTTCCTTTAAACTATTCTTTGTTCCATTTTTTTTCTTTTTTCTTTTGTTTCAGATACAAATATATTTCTTAAATCGTCATATTTTTTCTTTCTTATTCACCGTTCTCTACAAAAATAGAAAGAGGAATAACAAAATCCAAACTCTTGAATGTTGACGCTCAATAGAACCCCTGACACTCCCAATTCCAGAAAAAGACAATTTCTTACACTAGTGATGATTGCCCCATTTTGTCAGTCGTTAAATCATAATGTGCCATACTGTTTCGACTGAAGGTAGCTTCTCCTAGTGTCGGTGGGTAGGCTTCAAATGAATTACAGTTTTGAGTTGTTAATCTTCTATTGTAAGGGAGTTTGGCCAAGAGTGTTTGGATATTAGTCCCTTTAAAAAGGCTATAATATGCTAAAATGTGAATTGGATCTTAGTCTTTGATGTTGGGATCGGGATCCCACCCAAGACCTTATAGAAAATATACCAAGTAGTAAAACACACTCATGCTCAAGGAGACATCATATTTAACGTGGTTCGGCCTTAATGCCTACGTTCACGGGAAAGAAACCAGTTATCACTATAACAATAAAGAGATTACAGAAAGATTACAATAGAGGAGGACCTCACACTCTCCTCACTCACCCACTCACCCGTCTCCCTTGCTCACACCAAGAGAGACAGTCTTTTCTGCCTTACATCTCTCACTCTCTTTTGTTTGCTCTCTTGCTCTCTCTCTAATTCCTGTGATCTCTCTTCCTCTCTATATACATCATTAAGCAAGAAGAGAAGACCATGGTTAGTGGGGCGGTTGCCACCCCCACCCATTAATGGGAAGGTGCCACCCCCACTCTCTCCAAAAGTGCTCTCCAAGTGGTGCAATGATCACCCCTCACTTGGGTGATATCCAACATTTGACCTACTGTGAAAGATGACCCCAATTGTTCGAGTCTCAGTCTTGGCTGTGTGAGGCTCACCAATCCGGTGCCATAGTGGGCATATTTAACCATCCTTGGAGCAGAATATGTTCCACCTACCAATCTCTAATTATTTTAGACACAGTGCAAACAAGTAGAAAAAGAAACAATATAAAAGTACATGAGAAGACCAAATTAAGACAACACAGATGCATTCTCTACTTTGTATGTCGAAATCAGGCAGGTACATGAGAAGTAGAAAGTGGAAATGAAACTGAGTCTGTGCATTCTTCATAATTTGAAGCTTCTATCAAATGAAAAGAATGAAGACTCACAAAATAGTCTTATGATCTTAAACATGTTACAGTAATCAATAGATTAGAAAAGAGTAAGGCTCAACTAATGCACAATCACATTCTTTTAAAGAGGATATGGCTTGAGAGGCTTACCGAAGTTTATTTATCAGATTCAACTGTATGATTACCAAGCTCCCATGGGCCTTCATCTTGATCATCCATCTCGTCAAGAATAACATATTTTGCAGCTGGATTGGTTGTCAATGACCTAGCCATATTCTCTTCACCTAATTCACCCTCTTGTAGCTTTTGGTATCTAAGAATTGCAAAAGCAAAAAAAATAAAAAATAAAAAATTAAATTAAAATGGATTCACATGGAATTATATGACTTTGGCATAATGCACACTAGAAGTATATGAATCAAAGCTAAAAGAGCCAATTTGACTTTCTAAAGTAGAATATCATAAAGTTGTATATTAACTTATTAGGAAGACCAAGCCAACAGTGTTAAGTGAGGAGCTAATCAACTAGAATTGCCAAGAAGAATATCCATTTTCAATGTTCAAAAATACTGACAATACTAATAGCACTTTAGGTGAAAATTATTCACCATCAACATAACAACTAGCTACAAAAGAAATTTTACCTTTATATATTCTGGTCAGATAATTTGAATTAAATTTCAGCTAAACAAAATAGTTTAGTGTTCAAATTAAAATTGAACGATAGAGAATGCAGTGTTCAAATTAAATTTTGTTTCTTTTGTATTTAGGGCAAAACATAGCGCAAAATCGCGCTTCTCTTGCATCAAACTTGCGATTCTTCTACGAATCTGAGTTAGAAGCACAAAATTGCGCTTTTGAGGAAGAATCGTGAGCAAGTTGAACGATTCCTGCTACTAAGAGTTTGAGAAATGTCAAATCTCTCATTTTTCTTCTTTTGTTGAACCTATGTTACCTAAAACGTGAATCGTTCTGGTATATAGAACAGGAATGGGAACGTGGTACGCCACATGCTTTAAAATGTGGTATGATAGGAGTAGACTTACATAGATTACATTTAAAAATTTAAGATACTTCTAGAATAATTTTCTTTTAACTATTAGGTATACAATAATTATTTATTTATTTTCATGTAGTAAATCATTCCTATGGAAATTATGACTCATTTTTTTATGTTTTTGTCTTCTCAAAACTTAACTCACCATAGTTTTTTTTTTTTTGATAAATAAATTAACTTTATTGATGAAGCATCAAGATGATGCAAATAATACAAAACTGCAAAGGAAACTACCAATTACTAACCAATGATGTCATCTAAAAAATCTAACAAATCAAACAAATCAGAATCAACGTTCTCCTCCATCCAACTATACAAGACTGTAAGAAGACAACTCTCAAGCCACGAAACACTGTGGTGGACCTTTTGAAAAGTTTGCCTATTGCGCTCTAACCAAACCAACCACATCAAACAGAAAGGCACCAATAACCACACACACCGTCGACGTCGACTAACCCAAGCTCCACGGCAACTCTACAACATATCCACCACTCTTTGCGGTTGAACCTAAGCCATCCCAAAAAGAGAGCACATGAGTGTAACAACCCTGATCTATGATTAGCGTTAATCCATGCTTAGTTATGCCTAATAAGTAATTAAAGTGAAATGTTGCATCATGTGTTGCCTTATATGTGTTTATATCTGTTTAACGTAGAAAGATCTGTTCACGATTCCTGTTTCGGTTTGCGAATTGAAGGTCTTATCGGCATCTATTTTAGAAATTGACTTGATTTATGTGTTATTTGGAATTTTAGAACATTATGGTAGGTTTAATTAAAATTCGATTCGGAACGACTAAATTAGATTAATTTAATGCCCACTTAATTAGCCTCATTTAATTATCATTAAAGTGAGCCTATATAAGGCTTCTTATATGCTTTCACTCTTTTTCTTTTTTTTTTTATTTCAACACATTTGAGCTCACACACACAAGCAAAACGTGGGAGAGAGAGAGATAGAAGAAAATTGAGATCAAAAGTTGGGATATGAGAGAATTGCTAAGAATTATTGGAGATTTGCAAAGAATTTGGGAATTGAAGCTTTCTCACTTGTGCAATTTAGACTCTAGGTAAGAGTTTTAGTCTTTGACCTTGTAATGTAGTTGATTAATGTATGAAAACAAGTGAATTAGGTGAATTCATGGAGGAATTGAGCTAGAATTGAAGAAAGTTAAGTCATTCCATACATGCTTGCATATTTATAGCATTTTGAAGTTGTTTTAAAAGATTTTCCCCATGCATGTTGTAATTCTAGCATCAGTTAAAGAATTCATAACATTTCTCATCAATGGATCACATTTGATCATGTTTTAGAAGCCATGAACTCAAGTGAACACATGTATGTCATGTTCATACCATGTTCTTACATTTCAAATTGAATTTTAGCATGTTTGACATACTTTTGGGCCTTGATTTCATGAAATGATCTTCAAATCATAATGTTTTACAAGTTCTTGGATATTTTCCAGAATTTTGGCCCAAAAAGAAGAGTTTTAAAGTGTGGAATTCAAATTTGGAGCTTGGGAGTGCAATCTAGAAATTCCAGATTCTGCACTTCCGCTCGAGTGGCAACCTTTGTTTTTGCATTTCCACTCCAACGACCAAAAGTTCGCTCGAGCGTGAAATACATGCTCCCAGAAGTTTCGTGTTTTTGCAGACCGCTCAAGCGGCAAGAGTTGCGCCCGAGCGAGGACATAAGCCTCATGCTCGAGTGACTATCGAGCGTCTGTCGGGCGTGAAAATCACATAACCAGTACTTTTTTCAAAATTTGCAGAGCGCTCGAGCTCCCCTTACGCATTGCTTGTCCGCTTGAGCAGGGGAAGCTACGCTTGAGTGGGGACCTTGTTTTCAGAAAATTTGACCAAGTGTTTTCAAATGCATTTTTGCATCCCCATTCCATCCTAGGCATTCTTAGGCCATGATTAAGACTCAATACGAGGTTAAGACCTAGAAGCACACTAGGAATGAAATGAAAGAAGTTAAGTGCCAACTGAGTGAGTGTTTCATTATGTGTTTCTGCTATGTACGTGTAGGTCACGCGAATCAAGTTATTTGATTTTCCTGTTCTGCAAGTGGAGCCATCAGTGAGTAATAACTCTGTAAAGTTATGTTTAACTTTAATTATTTTTTGATGCTATGAATGATCAGTGTTCTAAAATGAAATGTTTTGTATGAATGAATGATTGTCTAAATTTTTGTAATGTATTCGTGGCATCCTTAGCACAAGGCCTTTCCCCGGGGGTAACAACATCGTGCCTTTATAAGCAAGGCCCTTGCCCGGGGGTAATAATACCATGGCCCTTGCCCGGGAGTAACAATACCGTGGTTCAAACAAGTTATAAGTTTCCTGGTATCAGAGGTTCCCAATGGAACTAACAAGCAAGTTAACGCTAATGGATGTACCATGTATATCGAAGCATGAACTTTGATTTCTGTATGAAGTTGAACAAGAAAATGAATATAAATCTATTTTTGTTATGAATTTTAGTTTTCGATTCGGTTATAGACATCATTCATTAGAACCCTTTACTTTGTTATTATTCACTGAGCTCTAGCTCACTATTTATATTATGTATGTAGGTGAGCAGACACATGACCAAGCACAGAGTTGATGATCGGGTGTCTCATTTTTTGTCAGCCACCCTTCTGTGCCTCCCGGGGAGGTTCCCTTTCGAGATGTCCAGTTTGTAACTTTACCACAATTGTTTTTGCTTGTTTGCTTATCTGTAAACTGGGCTAAGTCCCCTTTTGGTTTCATCCTTATGAATGGATGACGCATGGTTAATGTATTTATGACTTTATATATATATATACAAGTTCGTTTTGAAGTTTTTCGTTTCATATATGTTAACATAGCTCTATGGACATTGTATATTCTCTATATTTGCTTCCGTAGCCTCTTACTATATGTTGTTTTGTCAAGAGGCCATTGGTAATCCACGGATTACTGGCCGGTTACAACACTAAACCTATAGGGGCGGGTTTGGCTCGTGACAATGATTCCCCACAGACGACTAGCCATCGGAAAATGCAAAAACAAATGATCCATTGGCTCAGGGTTAGCGTAACACATACAACACCGATTGACTAAAAAATGACCGCGTCGCACCAGATTATCAATCATAAGATTCCGTCCTAAAGCCACCGTTCACATGAAGAAAACTACCTTAGAAGGAACCCCCGGGACCCAAATACTCCACCAAGGAAAATCCCGTTTCACCTCCCCCACCAGGCTTCGGTGGTAAGGCAAAATAGAGAAGCACCCCTTAGTCCCCACAACATTCCACCCCATAACATACTCTCCCACCCCAGTCTCCCCTAACCCATACAAGAAACCCCATAAATCCAACAATTGATCTTCCTCACAATCTTGGACCGACCGTCGCAGACGAATATCCCAAACCATCACATCCTTACCCTGCAAATATAATGCCACCATAGCTTTCTGCTCCCCTACAATTTTAAAAATCAGAGGAAATTGATCTGTTAGCAAAGCCTCACCACACCACCTATTCTGCCTAAAACGCACTCTCCCCCATCACCTACCCGAAACCTCACCATCTCCCAGAAAAAAAAAATCAAATATATTTCTTTAAATATATTTTTGTATTTTGATGATGCCTTGATCTTTTGTGGGGCAGTGACAAAGCAAGTGGGTTATTTGAGATGTGTCATGTTGTGTTTTGAGGCAGTTTCAGGCCTTCGGGTGAATTTGAGGAAGTCGGAGATGATCCCAGTGGGAACTGTGGACAGATTATCAGTTTTAGCGGTGGTGTTGGGTTGTAAGGAATCGACTTTGCTAGCTACTTATTTGGGTTTGCCTTTGGGGGCAACGTTTAAGGCCAAAGGGATATGAGATGGAGTGTTGGAGCGGATTCAACGTCGGCTGGCAAGTTGGAAACGACAATATCTTTCCAAATGGGGTAGGTTGACTTTGATTAAGAGTGTGGCATGGCGGATAGAGAAGCTCCAGCGAGATTTTCTGTGGGATAGTGGGGGAGGTGCTTTCCATTATCATTTGGTGGATTGGGGGTGGATTTTCTAACCAAAAGATGAAAGAGGATTAGGGGTTCGGAGTCTAGTTATGTTCAACAAAGCTTTGTTGGGTTAGTGGTTGTGGCGTTTTGCGTTGGAGCCGAACCGGGTATGGAGACTGGTGGTGGCTGGTAAGTATGGTTTGGGTAAGGGGAATGGGGGTTAGGGGAGGTGGTTGGTTCTTATGGGTGTGGTTTAAAGAAAGGTATTGGTTTGTGTCAAGTGATTTTAGTTTATATATTTGATTTTTTTCTCCTAAGATAACATTTAAAGAAATATATTGGAAAAAAACTTTTGAGATCGCTTCAAATCACTAAATTTACCGTTTTGGAACGATAGTGTACCATATTTTAGAACATCCGTGTCAATATGCAATTCGCTAGGATATTAGTGTTTTCTGGTAATTGGACAAAATTCTTTGTTTTGTTCATTTATATGAATGCGACTATTAAGAGATAAAGGAGTACAAAGAAAGGAAAAGACATCCTTCCGAATGCCTCAAGGAAAGTTTTGGGGGGCAGGGGGAACTAAACGGGACATTAAAGGTTCTTCTATCTGAACCAACTAGGGCTAGCCCTGTTAGCCAAAAAACCCTTGCACCTTACTAGGAGGTTGTGGATTTGAGTTTTGTCATAGGCAAGACTTCCCCCTCCCCTGGCTACGGCCTCTGATGTACCAAAAAGATGGTTCTACCTAGGGTCTAATCGTTCCCTTTTGTGGCATTTGGGTTGGTTGCTGAGCTACTACTAACAGATCAGTCTTGCCAATGAAGCTCCTGTGTACTGGGTTAAACTCAGAAGATCAACCTTGTCATCACTACATTCCACTCACAAGTTCTTTATTTTTGCATGGTTCACCTAGTTTCAAAAGCTTTCTCAGGAACAAACATGGTTGATCCTGATCCAAATTGTCCTACTCAACTAGTCCAGTTCCCTGCTGGGTACTCCAGTAAGAATTACCAAAATTTCAAAAAGAAAAAAAAATAAAGTGTTTATAAAACTTCAACCATTTTGAGTTTCTTTAAAATTTGAAATGCTATTTTGTGATTGGTATTTAGGTAAGCACTCACTGTTTTAGCTGTAGTTGAGTACTCTGTCACTCAATTCTTGTCCTCAACTCCTTTTTGTTCTTTCATGCCAGATTTGAGCATCCTCTTCTGATGGATGGAAGAGACAAGTGCGAGTGGGTGCTTCCAATAACTGTGCATGCACCGCTTCTGAGCACTCCACCAGTTCATATACGAAATGAGAAGCTTGTGTCTTTGGAACCCTTGTGGGTTCGTAATTGAAAGTAAGGTGAAAGTCTGACCAAATTTAAGTGATACTATTCTGTCTGTATGTTGTAACTCATAGGATGTAAGGAATACGCAACAAGTTTCTCTCTCTCTCTCTCTCTCTCTCTCTCTCTCTCTCTCTCTCTTTCACACACACACACAAACACACACACACAGTGGTGAACTCATAAATTTTGCAAAGGGGAATGCCAAAATAAAATTATTTAGATTTTGGATGTGCCAAAATAAGAATAATATAGATTTTGGAGACCAAATTGCTATTTTATTTTATAAATACTAAAATCTGAATGGGGCTAAGGAGATTTTTATGAAGTTTGTGTGGGTGGTTCTGAAACTATCTTGATTTTGGAGGGGCCAAAGTAAAAATTATATAGATTTTGGCAAAATTATATGTAGGCTGGTGAGATTTTTATTCAGTTTGGAGGTCCTTGCCTGATACAGGTCAAGGATCGTTGCAATTTTGAAATGGGAAAAAAAACATGTGGCTGATAATTTGGCTTAAGTGCTGAGCTAGGATAAATAAGCCACATGGTACATTTGTATTGGTTCAAGTATCATTTATTAGTTACAAAGACAGTTTATGCCCTCACTGATTCTTGTAGAAGAAAAGGGGTAGAGGAGAGTTGTTGTCTAGTATGTCGTCTCTTTTCCATTAATGAATACCATAGCTGAGATTACGATGCTCTGTTCTTTTTCTTCTCTGTAAAAATTGGTTCTTTCTGCAAACTCAATTGATTGAAACAGAAACCACTAGTTGAAATTCGGAAGTTGCTTAGAATCTCGTAACATTAGGAATTGCAATCATTTGTCTTGTTTCTTCAATGTGAAAAATTGTGAGCTTTTTTATTAGAACTGTACCCTGGAAATGTTTGGGAGTGTGGATAATGGTTTATTTATTTTTATTTTTTTTCTGGTTATAATTATAGATTTGTCGATGAAAGCCTAATACAAAGTTGTGAAATTGCATTATCTGAAGATATCCTTTTGGTTGCACGCTACAACCGGAAGTGCAAGCTCCTAAATTGCTGATTTACCATGGATGCACCTCTAATTTCAGCGGGTTAACTTTGTTATTTCCTGTTGAGATTTGTTATTCAAATGCAAATCGGCAAATCACAGTGCTTACAAGAGATGATGATGGAAGAAGACACTACAACATGTGCTCTGTCCCAGATCCTAATCTTCGTAAAAGATGCTTTCTGTGATTAGTGAGTGTTGTGCCCTACTCTGATTCTACCTTCATTTTGCTGTCCACTGTATATTTTTTTGGCCTCGATGTGTTTTCCTTTACATTCTAGGAACTGTCTGAAAGTGTTTCCATTTTGTATCTGCAAAGGATTTTCTTTGGTACGAAAATGAAGCAATGATTTTTATTAGGAGAAATTGGCAAACGTGTTCGACTTGGACTAGCCCAATCTAAGCCGAACGCACTTGTTGGTTCTGAATTGGATTTTGGCATGTGAAATTATTTTTCATGGTATTCTCCTTTCAAGTCCTGCAATATGATACTGTTTACAGTCAGGAGTGTTGCGTTTATGTAATAATATCACTAGTGATTAATTCCTCTATTGCTAGACAAAAATAAGTTTGTGGAGAGGGTGTAAACATGGAATCAATCACATAAGAAGTAAACACTTTAATCACTAAGCCATCAATAAAATTGTTGATAATATGATAAGTATATATACTATATATTCAATATTATCTTAATTATTTTTATTAAATCAATGGGTAAAAAATGTAAAATAAATTTTAAGAAATATAAGGTAATTTTATTTCCACACATTAATTCCCTTCAGTACACACACTTAATGAACACTTTCTCAATATACATATTATAAAAATATAAATTCTCAGTACACATCTTTATATATCAATATTACCCTCATTTTCAATTTTAAACCCTAAGGCTATGTTTGGTTTCAATTTTTGAATCAATTTTTTGAAACTTGAAAACATATTTTAAAACTATACCAAACAGAGTCTAATATTTTTTATTTTTTATTTCTTCATGCATCCATTCATCTTTTACTATTGTTGCCGTCACTTTCAACCATCCATCGCCACAACCATCGCCATTTCTAGTTCATCCCCCTTCATCCTAGACATCCACAGACAACATTGAGTGATTTGTGGTGAGAGACTTATGAGAGTGTATGGTTCATGATGAAAAGTGATCATAGGTAGATAAGAAAAGAGGCGGAGGGAGGGGATTACGGATAAAAAAGGTGGCGCTGGCGATAGAGGATGGTTGTGGTATTTTAAAAATAGGGTTTGAGTAGAAGAAGATGATGGAATTATGACATTTTTATTCTAAGACAAAATTATATTAATGAAAATTTTCATTAAGTGTATAAATTGAATGGAATTAGTGTGTGAAAATAAAATTACCCCTAAAACACTATGTCCATAAGGACAAGATTACTAAACTACCTATACATTTAAAACCACGCCTTTTGTTCTACCTCAAACTAGGGGTGTTTGTGGTTTATTTGTGGCTAAAAAAATCTCCAATTCGTCATCCGTTCACCTGATTGGCGGGTTAGAAAAAATCAATTCACAGCCGTCCATCGGATTGACAAATGCGGATTAGCGGATGGATGCGAATCGGTTTGGCGGTTTAAACATTTACAAATTTTGAATATAATACAACTTATTTTTTTTTGAATAACAATCCAACTCAACATAACCAAAACATTATCAAGTAAATTGTCAAATACCAAAAAAAAAATACATATAAGAAAACCATGCATTATCAAAACTATTTCATGACTTTTTTTTATTCAAAAACTATTTAATTTGATTTTTTTTTAAAAAAAATGACAAAATTAAGCTTTATATTTTCCACACAAAAATACCAAATATCGACACTTGTTATTTGATAAAAGGATTTCCAAATTGAAAATACAACAGAATATCTAAACTCTTTTTAATTGAAAACATAAACAAAATATCTAAGCAAATTGAAAATATAAAGTTTTACAAATTACTAGATGTGCTCGCGGTTTGGTGATTCAATTGCGTCCAAAGAAACCTCAAATCCGCCATCCGTCCAAAACTAGGCGGATTGATAAAAATCAATCTGCAACTGTCCACTCGTCATCAAGCAGCTGTCCAAAATGCTACGGATTGGTTCGATTCGATCGGTTTGGGTAGATCGAAATATCTGCTACTCACCCCTACTTCAAACCCCTCTTTCTCTCTCTATCTATGTTTCCCCCAAACCTTTCTCTCTCCTCTCGCCTATCTTCTCTCTCGACTTCACCTCTACGCCTATCTGAACAGCCGAGAGTTCGACATTGTTGCAACTAACGACGGTGGCTTCAATGACCACCACAACCACCGAAGACATTCTTCTTCGACGTCCTTTATGCCTCCTTTGGCTTCACTGCTGTCATCTGCATCTCGGCACCAGATCATCAGCCTTAGCTTCGCTTAGAACAACGTCTCCAGATCTGCACTTCTACTTTGTAGATCTACATTCGAGCTTTGGCAGTATCTTCATGCTCACCTCTATCTCGGCTAATGCCATCAACCGGCTCTCCCTTCATCGGCTCGTTGGCTGTATCCGCCAGCAAACTGTTAATACAGTGGTTAGGCGTACTGAATATTGAGGGAAAGTGAAGAAGTCGGCAAAAATCCGAGTGAAGCGATTGTTGGGCTTTTGGGCTGCTTGTGAGCCTCTAGATGGCATTGTCTCTCTTTCTCTCTCTCTCTATTTACATTTTTTTTTTTTTTTGTTGTTGATAGTTGTTGATCTTTTGTTATTGTTGTTGTTGATGAATATTGTTGGTGATGATGAAACAAATCTGTAATACCATTAAACAGATCTTCAATGTTTATTTATTTATTTGTTTTTTTGTAGTTATTGACAAAGATAATGATGAAATAAATTGTAACAGATAGGGAGAGAGACAGAGAGAGTTAGAGAGGTTTTAACAGATAAATAAAAATTGAACAAGTAGGTTTGGATTGGCTTGATATTGTAATAGATAGGGTGGTTGTGGTTGTGTTGTTGTTATTGATAATGATGATGATGATAATCATAACGACTATGACTATGATGATCAAAATCAAAGAGATAATTTTTTATTTTTGTTTTATTTTTGTGTTGAACAGATAAGGATGAGAGAAACAGATAATAATAAAATATGTTAAAATTTTGAACAGATAAAAAAAATTAAATAGATAAAAAATTGAACAAATAAGTGAAAAATTAAATAGATAATAAAATTTGGACAGATATTTGAATAGATAAGGGGAAAATTTTTGAACAAATGGAAAAATTTTGAATAGATATTCAACATAAGTCAATAGATAAAAACAGTCAACAAATAAATTAATAGGTAAAATTAAAAACAAAATGTCCTTCAAAACTAATAAAATGACATCTCACCAAACTATTTCATAAATGATAAACTTAATACTTTATACTCTTCTTAAATTAGATTTTTCAACAACTTTCTCTAATATCTATCTAAAAAAAAAAATACAACTTTCTCTAATAAAAACACTATACTAAGGGATTGTTTGGGGTGTCCTAAATAAGTGTACTTTTTATCTTTTTAGACTAAAAAGTTGAGGTTGGAAATATGAATGTTTGGGTTAACTTTTTGACTTTTTATAAAAAAAATATGTATTAAAAAATCGTATAAATTAATGTGTAGGGGAAAATTAGTATTGGCAGTTGTGCAGCCGTAATTGTTCGTAATTATTAACTTTTGATGAATAATGATAACTTTTTAAAATTTTCAATAATTTTTTAACTTTTTGACTTTTTTGAGACTTCCCAAACTTGGCCTGAATAAGCTGATGATAAAAGAATTAGGCCAAGTTTGGCATACCTCAAATAATCCATCTTTTTATCTTTTTTTCATCACATCACCTCTCTACTTTTCTGTACATCTTTTTATAAAAAAAAAAAAAAATATACTTATTTAAGTCATTCCAAAGAACCCCTAAATAACCAACTCCATGAAAATAATCATAAATAAATAAAATAATGATCAGGGTAAAAAAAAGGCGAAGTCAAAGCTAGACACTCTCATTCTGATAGCCTCAACAATGTCGGGCTACTTTCCCGAAGAGGTATTGATCGAAATTCTTTCCAGATTACCTGTAAAATCTCTGCTTCGATTCACGTGTGTGTCGAAACAATGGCGATTTCTCATCACCAGCCCTAGTTTTATCAACAGCCACCTCAACAAGTCCACCAACAACACTCACACTCACTTGCTCCTACTCAGATACACTTGTCTCAATCCCAATCAAGAACACTACTCATTGCGTTTCGACAACAAAACCTTCAACCACTACGCCCAATTCACTTCTCCATTCAAAACCCACTTCTATCAAGTAATGGCTTGGTTTGTCTCTCCGACGATCGGTTTGGTGACAAACAAAATATAATCCTTTGGAACCCTATGATTCGAAGGTATGTAGCCCTTCCAAAACCCAGTCTTTCTCTCGATTCCTATAGTCCTTACATGTCTGTTCTAGGGTTTGGCTTCGATTTGCTAACCAATGACTATAAGGTAGTTAGAATTTCTCACTTTGAGAGGCGAAAAAATGCAATTCCTCTTCCTAAAGTTGAGGTTTACTCGCTTAAAACCGGTTGTTGGAAAGCCCTGACTTGTGGTGTTCCTTCATATAATATGGTTGAGTATTTCTGGGAACATGTTTTTCTGAATGGTTTTGCACATTGGATTGCATACAAGCGAGTTGGGGATGGTAAATTCCATAATGTGATTTTATCATTTGGTTTTGGTGATGAATTATTCGATGAGATTGAGCTCCCAGAAACAGTGGCTCCTAGTTTCCTGTTGCAATTGGGAGTTCATTTAGTTGGGACTATGATCGCGGTGAGTTTTATTGATAATAGTGCAAACTGTAAATGTGTTTCCATATGGGTGATGAAAGACTATGGTGTTGTGGAATCCTGGACGAAGCAATATAATGTTGACTTTCAGGGAGGTTTAACGTTGGTGTTTGGTTTTAGGGAGAGTGGCGAATTGCTTATGGGGACTAGAGGTGGAGATATGGTTTCGTATCAGCCTGAGAGCAATCGCATTGAGAAACATGGATTGCGTGGTGTCAAAGGCTCATTTTATGCCAGTCCCTATGTGGAGAGCCTTGTTTTGCTCGATGGATCAAATGGGGACTTGCAGGGGAAGGTGAACACTGATCCTGTTTTGCCTAAAGTTACAAATGAGGAAGAAGTCGATGAGAGCACACTCGAAATAGCCTTGAAGAGGAATTTTCTTTTTGCAGCTTCTTATATAACTGGTAGCCTGTTGGAGTTCCCACTTTGGAATTAGGATCAATCTAGTTTTTGGGCCATAAACATGTAAGTATCGGTAGTAGTAAGCTGCATAATCTGACTATCTCTTCTCTGAATAGATTAGTAATCCTAGTCTCTGTCTTAGACACTAGTGAATAGTATCTTAGGTTTTGATACACAGTGGAGTGTTTTGACAAATAGATGGCTAATGTCCTTTTTGCTTACTAGTTACATATTAAAAAAAAAAGAGCCCTTTTCCAATGAAGGTTTGATGAACATGCTTGATATTTTCTCTTGCCATGTTGTCTTCTAGGTATATTTTAGGCGTTATATTATCCTTTTGCTGTCTTACATATTATTTCTCACTACTTTTCATGTATATGTTTATGAATGAGTTTACTTGTCAAAAGGTACATCTCCTCATGTACTTTTGAATGAATTTTATATGGAGGAAAGTTGCTTGATAAGCCAATCAATGATCTCAAAGATAAATTCTGATGCTTTCATATAAACACAATTGATGAATGCATTTACCCCATATATGACTTCATTAAACTCTTTGTTTTCAGAGAATTCCTTAACTTGCATCAAAATACTTGTCTGTTTCTGACTTATTAGGAGCCATATATTCTTTGTAAATGACGAAAGGTCCATTAGAATATTTGAGGAGATATAAAATTTGTCTCGTGCACACTATTTTAGCATACCGAACCACTGAAGCTGTATGATACCTTAAGGGAGATTGATATTGTTACCATTAAATCCTTTTTAGAAAAAGCATGTAGTTTCTGAAAGTAAACTTCAGGGAACTAGCTCATCAATTCTAATTGTTTATTGGTTTCTTGGTTTCTTGGGTGTCCAATAATGGAAATTTTGGTTTGGTCTGATGTGTTTGTTGTAATTAGAATTTGCATGCCATTGGGTCGGCATTTCCTTCAAAAAAATTAGAAGACTCTAAATTGTTTATATCGAAACTTTGAAATAAATAAATAGTTGTTAGAAAAACAATCAGGCCCGGTTGGTTGCTATAGAAAGATAATTGATGTGAATTAGATCTCATAGAAAATATAATATTACTGTAGAATTTCAATTTAGAGACAAGACAACCAAAGGCTCTTACAATTTAACTTCTTCAAGGAGAACTCCCAAAACTGTTTTGTATTTATTTAGGTCTGGCTGAGTGTTTTGTTTTTGAATAGGAAAAAAAAAGGGGGAAAAAAAAAGAAGCACAAACATATATCAAATTGTAATTATTCACAGGATATGTGTGAGTTTCTTCACATGGTATCAAATTGTAAAATTAGATGTTAGGACGCCCAAACAATGCCTATGAACCTTGCGGGTTTGCTACTACTGTGAACTTTGTGCTTTTCAACATTCAGTTTTTTTGCACTATTATTGCTAATGAGAAATAGAATACATTTGTTTTGCACTTTTCTAGAACTTTACCATTTATTCTCACTTGCCAAGTAAAAGCATACGTCTCGTGTGTTATGAGATTCTTGCTTAAATAATACAGAATACCTATACGTTGCAATTTTTATTTGGTTGCAAACTGACAATATTTGATTCCTTATGGGATGTTCATCTTTATGAAATTGTTTTTTCATTCTCACTTTTAAATAAATTTCTAGTCAATTATAAAGTATAATTTTGAAAAAGGGGATTACCATTTTGCAATTTTTTATTTATTTTTTGATAATCGCACTCCAAATTTTGTGATTTAGTGACCATAAAATATGTATGTAACTTTTGATAAATATGGAGTAAAATGAGTCCATTTATGTAATTGTGATTTATATTGTATATGTCTTCATTGTAATTGAGATACATTGTATTGATTTTTTTTATTTTATTTTGGAAAGGCTCAACATTTTGGAACTTTTTAATTTGAAAAAAAAAAAAAAGAACTAATAATGTGAGACAATAAGTAGATATTATTGTTTTTTTGTCATCATTTTATATCACTTAATATGTAAATATTAAAAAAGAGAAATTACGGAAAAAAATATAATTAGGGTTTGATCATTGTAACAAAATAAATCACAAATTTTTAATTTTAATTAACTAAACTATAAAATTTTAATTTGTTTTCAATCTAAATTATTTATTTATTTAAAATTGAAAGGAAATATTATTTAATAATTAAACTTAGAATAAATGTAAATGAAATGTCTAAAATATAATTTTTAGTTGAGTTTAATAATTAAAATATTATTTTTTTGCTAATTTTACTTGGTTTAGATTGAAAATAAATAAAAAATTTATGATTTAAAATTATAAAATTAAAACTTAGGATTTATTGTCAAACCTTGTTTTTTTTTTTTCATTGTAATTTTCCTTATTAAAAATAAAAAATACCTTCGTATATAAAATGATGAAAAAAAGAAAAAATAACATATCAGTGTAAATTTTAAAAATAATTATAAATTCATAGTAAATTTTACAATAATGAAACTCATAGATTTTTTTGATAAATCTGTATTTTTTTTTTTGGAAAAGTAAGACTGATTTATAATTTTCAAAAAACTAAAAAGCAATCCTCCTATAACCATATGCCACGTGGTGAGCCGCGGTTGAAATTATGCGCTTTCCCCTCTCAATGAGACATTTTCATTTAAAATAGAATCTAGTATTTTCTTTGCTGCCACACATTCTCCTCTACAAAACTTAAGAGTTTAGTTTTTTACGCCTCTGTAAAAGAACTGTAAAACTCAAAAATCAAACCCTCTCTCTCTCTCTCTCTACAATGTCGGACTACCTACCTAACAAGGTACTGATTGAAATCCTCTCAAGACTCTCAGTGATCTCTCTCCTCCGATTTAGTTGTGTATGCAAATCATGGAGTATTTTATTTTTACTTTTTTGAAGGAAAAAAAAGAAAAAAAGAATGCAAGTTGCACTTTCCCTTGAAAATTTGAAAAAAAATTATGTTTCAGTTGTAAAATTTTACACTTTATTCTTCGAAGGTTAAGACTTCGTAATTGTGATTTTTATTGTATGTCTTCATTGTTTTTGAGATACGTTGCATTGACTTTTTTTTTTTTTTGAAAAGGCTTAACATTTTGGAACTCTTAAATCTGAGAAAAAAAAAAAAAACCGAACTAATAATGTGGGACACTAAGTAGATATTATTGATTTTTTTGTCATCATTTTATATCAATTAATATGTAAATATTAAAAAAAGGGAAGTTTCGAGAAATTTTTTTTTAGGGGTTGATCCTTGTAACAAAATAAATTATGAATTTTTAATTTTAATAAATTAAACTATAAAATTTTGATTTGTTTTTAATCTAAACTATTTGTTTATTTAAAATTGATAGGAAAAATTATTTAATCATTAAACTCAAAATAAATGTAAACGAAATGTCTAAAATATAATTTTTAGTTGAGTTTAATAATTAAAATATTATTTTTTCGTTAATTTTACTTAATTTAGATTAAAAATAAATCAAAAAATTATGATTTAAAATTATATAATTAAAACTTAGGATTTATTGTCAGACCTTGTTTTTTTTTTTTTTTCATTGTAATTTTCCTTATTAAAAATAAAAAATACGTCCGTATATACAATAATGAAAAAAATGAAAAATAACATATCAGTGTACATTTTAAAAATAAGGGTAAATTACACTTACACCTTTGAGATTTGGGTTTAATACATATCACCCTCTGACGTTTGAAAAATTACACTAACCCCCTGCAATTGTAATTATTTAGACAGAATGAAGAAATTGAACTCATACATTTTTTCTTTTCACACTTTACTTCCTCTGTTTTTTTTTCCCTTCCATTTCCTTTCCTTTATTTTTTTTTCAATGTAATTTTCTCTATTTTTTTATTAAGAGTTGTTGCGTTTTATATAAGTAAGAGTGTTTGTGAAATGAAACTATTAATCATAAGGGTGAGAATGTAATTTTCAAAATGTCAGGGAGTGAAATGTAATTGGACTAAACCTTAGGGAGGTCAGTGTAATTTACCCTAAAAATAATTATAAATTCATAGTAAATTTTACAATAATTAAACTCATAGATTTTTTTTGATAAATCTCTTAAATTTTTTTTTGAAAAATAAGATTGATTTATAATTTTCAAAAAAAGAAAAAAAGAAAAACCAAAAAGCAATCCTCCTATAAGCATATGCCACGTGGCGAGCCACTGTTGAAGTCATGGCCTTTCCCGACTCAATGAGACGTCGTCGTTTAAAAAAGGAGTATTTTCTTTGCCGCGACACACTCTCTCGTTTCCTCTACACAACCTAGGGTTTTATTTGTCCACGCCTCTCTGTAGAACAAGTGTAAAACCCTAAAATCAAGCCCTCTCTCTCTCTCTCTCTCTCTCTCTCTACAATGTCGGACTACCTACCTAACAAGGTACTGATTGAAATCCTCTCAAGACTCCCTGTGATCTCTCTCCTCCGATTCAGGTGCGTATGCAAATCATGGCGCTCTCTCATCTCCACCCCCTCTTTCATCACTTCCCACCTCAATCACTCCACCACCACCTTCAACTTGATTCTTCTTCGCCACTACTCTCACCGCAAAGAGCGCTTCTCACTCCACTTCAACAACCACACTTTCCCCAAATTCCTAGACCTCAAATGCCCATCTTCGACTCGCTTCAAATACTACTTCAGAATTGTTGGGTCCTGTAATGGGTTGCTCTGTCTCACCGACGATTGCTTCGGTTACACTAATACCATCATTCTTTGGAACCCTTCGATTCACCGCTCTCTCACCCTTCCTGTGCCCCGTGTTACCTCTAAATCAACTTCCCCTTTTATGTGTGTTCATGGGTTTGGCCTTGATTTGATTAAAAATGACTTCAAGGTTGTCAGGATTTCGTATTTGGGATCAGAAAATGGGTTTAAGGTTCCTCCTCAAGTCGAAATTTATGTCCTCGGCAATCGTTCTTGGAGGGATTTTGATGGTGTTGTGCCGCGTTTTGGCATGGTTAATTACTTTTGGTCACAAGCTTATTTGAATGGGAAGGTTCATTGGGTTTCTTACAAGCTTATTGACCCGGTTACTCGTGGTTGTTTTGTTCTGTTTTTTGATTTGGGTAATGAAGTCTTTGGGGAGATTGAGTTGCCACTGAGTCTGGTTCATCAGTTTCCTAGGAACATGTTGACTGCTATAGTGGGTGAATCGCTTTCGGTGCTACAGTATGATTCGCCGATATACAGTAAGAGTTGTACGGTGTGGGTTATGAAAGAATATGGGGTGGTGGGGTCTTGGAGTAAGCAATATACAATTGATCTTGATGAAAGATTGGTGTTGATGCTTGGCTTGAGAAAGAACGGTGAAATGCTGTTGGGAATGGGTAGAGAGCTGGTCTCATATGACTTTGAGAGCCAAGAAATCACAAACCTTGGAGTCCGTGGCAGCAAAGATGCATTTTGGGTGGATAATTACACGGAGAGTCTAGTTTTACTCGAGGAAGGAACTCAAGTTGTGGATGGTCGCTCGACAAATTCTTCTGATGCAGTTAATAGTGAGGGAGAACCAGCTTTGCCAGAGGAAGATGATGGACCTGAGGAGAGTCTAGTTGAACAACGTGCATACTTCATGCAAACAGTTATGCTTAATACGTTTGAAGCTTGTCTTTAGGTTTGCTGAGTACCTTCTTCTAGTTAAATACATGCTATTTTCTTAGGAAGTTAAAATGTTTCTTAGTATCTTGTTTGGATGCTAATATCTTGCTTTTGCTGTGGCTTACTAAAAAAATCAAGGTAATGGGTTGCCTCTGCTGACTGTTTAGTTCATTACTTTATGGTATCTTATTCTTATGTTGGATAGAAATTTCACTTTCCTAAATAGTTGGTGTTATTGCATTGTTTGCTTGAAGGGTTCTAGTGGTAGTTGGTTTTTCAAATGGTGTAATTAGCACTTCTCGAGCCAATGGGCAGCATAAGGTTCTGTGCTGTGTTTTCAGTTAATAAATTTACTTGAACCAAATGAACATCTACTTACTTGATTTGATGAATCTTTTCCATGACATATCCCCCCACCTACCTGGAAACATTTCAAACACTTTATATTTAGGATCTCACGTCATATCTCTATCCAATTAATGAGTTAAGTTGTAGCTAAGCTGTTAGCAGTTTCTCATACCCAACGCTGGCTACCTCATTCTCATAAGATAAGATAGATGGTAGGGTGAATTTCTGAGGAGAAGGAGAGAGGACCGAGTGTTTGGGCGGGAAAACACATCTCAACCATTGATTTTTATTAGAATGGATCTAAACTGTGGGATCAAAATGTATCTCACATACATTCTTAAGACATTTTCAAAAACACTCTTGACTTATTATATAGATATTGACATAAGTGTAACAACCTAAAATTATGGCCTTACATGTCAATGTTTCTAATGTAAATTGAAATCCTAAAACTTATCATCCTCAAAAAACATTAAAAAAAAAAAAAAAAGGAAAAAACTTTCCAAGTTAATCAATCTGCAAAATTTTGTTTATCGAAGTCTTCTTTATTTACCTCGGTTCTGATAGAGCTGATGGAGATGATAGTGAGTACAAGCACCAATGGCATCCTCTTGGTGACCAGCATCTGCAATTGTTCTTTGTATCACGGGATTTATAAGGTTGTAATCCAAGCAATTTTCAACATCCACAGAACCACAACCAACATGGAAGGCATGTTGGAAAAATCACTTCGTAGACACCACACAACCACCTTCATCATCTCCACTACTTTTGTTCCATGTAATTGTATTTCATGATTGTCTTTGTCAACAATATCGATAAGTCCTTTTGCTTTCCTTTTAAATAGACTTAGTAAATTAATATCTTCCCATCTAAATTTTTGCACCCACACAACATCTCTAAGACCATGATACCAAAGTTATAGACATCTACTCTCTGTGATAATTGAGCTCAATCATTCAGGAGCCAAATAGCCTGGTGTTCCCCTCGAAGTTGCTATAACTTGGCTTTGGTCTTTATCGATTAGTTATGACAATCTGAAATAAGAAATTTCCGCATTGAAGTATTCATCTGAGAGGATGTTTTGGGGTTTGACATCTGAGTGAAATATTTTCAGTTTGCATTCCTCATGGAGATAGGTTATTCTCTTGGCTTTATTTATGATGATCTTTCTTCTGGATTGCCACCCAAGTGTGAGCTCTTGGTGCTACTTTGGTGCCATCACTTAATATATTTTGAAACACTACCAAATCCTCCTTCCCTGAGCTTATTATTGAAATTGCTTGTCATGGCTCTCAATTCTTTGTAAGAGAATCTGGTAGGCATTCCCGGTACTTGATCAATCGTCAAGTTCATCGGATTCTTCTTTCTTTTCAATACACCAAAGAAAGTTTTGAGACTGGATCATAATATGATTCTGACATGCCTTGATTTCTTTTGCGGAAAATCTATTGGTGAAGAATGTGCACATTAAGAAATACAATAATGTAATCAACCCCTCCCTCATTATTTATAAGTGAAAAGACTTCAGACAGTAATAAACTGCCTTTCTTTGAATCATTGCCCACGTGATATGCAATGAAAGCTGCTTTGCATGAACAATTTTTCAAGCAACTCTTTCCAATCATTGACTCTGTTTTTTCATCCAAGCAGTATCTGTTTGTGTGTTTTGTGTTGAAGTTAAAGCAACTAGTTTTCCTAGGCTCCAAAAAAAGTGAAAGCAAGAGCAAACAATTGAGGTGGACAAAAGCAATAGGAAGAGTGTTGTTGGAAAATCTTGTGCGTCACGTGAGGTTTTAAATAATTCATACAAGCCTTAAATAACACTTTTAAAATGAGATCAGAACAATTGTTTGCTTATCAAAGAAATAACACTCGGATGTCAAATTTTGCCATATCAAAGAAATTATAGTGCAATGCTTGTCAAATCATGTCGAACATTGTCACAGAACAATGAAAAGTGCATGAAGATATCAAAGGTAAAACAGGATTTGGATGGGATGAGACAATGAAGATGGTAATAATAGCTAGTCCAAATATATAATTAAATTGTCTCTTGATTAACAAGAAGATTGAGTTGTATGATGAGATGGTTTTAGTGGTTGGCAAGTATTAAGAGGGAATTATCCTAAATAATTTGTTGATATTGACTTGAAATCTAAATTGGTTTATGAAACCAGTAAATTTGAATGATGACATTGACAATGAAGAGATCTCAAAAGAAAAATCCTGAACTGCTACTTCATCCCAACCATGACAGCAAACACATGATGAGTAGCCAAATCTCACAATAATTTCAGAAAAACTTGGGTAGGTAGCCGATGCAATTAATAGATTTAATGTGTGAGCTCTTCTTGATGACATAATTAAAAAAAAAATAGAATAAGAAATGACTGATAAATTTATTTATTTTTATTCATATAAAATATGTTTTTCATCCAATACATATCCCATCTTTAGTGTAGTTAGTGTAGCAAAAATAAATTTAATGTAACTTCTTCTTTCTTTTTTTTTTCTTTTTTCTCCTTCTTGGTCCGCTTGCCTTGACTCACAAAATTTCTAGGTGTGCCATGCTCTAAATATTTTTCCAATTGCCTCCGAATTTTTCACGAGTTTGAATGATTCCTAATGATATTTTGCTTTCTGTCAATCACGCAGACTCACTTTTGTTATGACATTCGAGTCCACATTTGAACAATCTGCTTCTGCTTATGACATTCGAGTCTACACAACTGCCAAAACTTTCTTCTTCTTTCTCATCATCCAATTAACACGGTATAGACCTAGTCAATCTATGAATGGAATTGTATGCATCAATCTGAGTCATTAAGTACTGTTGACAGTAATATATCTATATATATGCTAATAATTTAGAAGGCTTTGAGATGCTTCATTCGATAGGTTGGTCACAATTATTGAATGGTTGCAAGGGATAGCAAAATTCCCCGACTAATTCCACCCCGACTTTGATATAAATGGTTTGAAAGAGTATTGATTGGGTAGGGTAAAGTATAATTATAGGTAAGTCAAACCGACCCAATTGTATTTATTCCACCCCGATTTTGATATAAATGGTTTGAAAGAGTATTGATTGGGTAGGGTAAAGTATAATTATAGGTAAGTCAAACTGTCAAGTTTATAGTAAAGTATGAAATTGTATCAATTGAGTTTAAAAGCAAAAAATTGAGCCCAAAACCCGAAACACCCTATCCTTTGCCATCCCTTTGCATACCACCTCCTTAATTAGTGATGAAAAAGACAGCATCTAATTTACACATACTATGTAATTGATCAATAACATGTTAGTGTTATGTAATATGTGTGCAAATTGATACTCTGAAAAAAAAAGAAGAAGATGATATATTCCACAAATGGTCAGCACTGTTAATCAGCTTGATTAACCTCAACTAAGCTCTTGCAGTTACAGTGAAGTTTAGTTTTTTTTTTTCCTGATCTTTCTGTCAATGTAATGTGTATGGAAAGCGCATATAAAATATACAAATGGTCCCTAAATTCAGTGGACGGATCATAAAAGCTCATACAATACAACTGGTGTGTTGATTGGAGTAGATCAATACCAATGGCACCTAGTCTGCTATATTGGACACCCCCTTCTTCACGCAAAGAGTCTTTGTCGTTGCCTCATGTTCCTGGTGAGTACCCCACAAAGACACAGACTGGTGTGATGATTGAAGGAAAATTTGACGAAGTAGGCAACTATGTCCCTCTCCTAATTGATGTTTAGGAATCTAGTAGGGACTTGGGCTTGGGCAACTATTTCCCATTTTCAAGTCTTGAATTCGTTTTGATGAGGGTATAGGTGGAATTATTGGATCTTAGTTCATCACCAGTTCAGGATAATTCTATTTTTACACACCAATTTCCCTTAGTCCACACACATCCAAAAAAAAAAAAAAAAATCTTAATACACATTTCTTTATTCCAATAATATCATTATTCTCAATTTCGAAACCCTAATTTTTTTCAATCCACTCACTCATCCTTAGCTTCAGTTGCGGCCACTCTCAGCCCTCCATTGCCACCACTACCACCACCACCACTCCTAGCTCACCCCCTTCCATTCTAGACGTCCACAGTCAACCTTGAAGGCGGGTGGTCCGTGGCGGAAGGCTTGTGAGAGTGTATGGTTCATAGCGGAAGGTGGTTGCAAGTAAAGGGAGAAAGAGGCAACGGAAGAGGACGACGGAGGAGAGAGGTGGCACTAGTGATGAAGGATGGTTATGGTGTTTTAGAATTAGAGTTTGGGTGGAAAAAGATAAAAGTATTATGGTGTTTTTATTCTAAGACAATTGTATTAAAAAAAAAAAATCATAAAGTGTGAACTGAGGGAAATTAATGTCTGAAAATAAAATTACTCCCAATTCAGTCCTCTTCAAGCTGGTTGTTAAACCAATTGGAATCATTGTGATGAGCAATTCTTTTTTCTATAACTGAGACTTATGATTGGGAACCTCCATTCATCGACATACTGATCAAGTCATTCAATTAATGTAATCATTTGGAATGAATGATAATATTGGAAATAAATTATTCCTATTTCTTTCATTTGCAGCTCCTTCAATCAAAGATATCTTAAAATTGTGAAAGGGAAACTGCTCAAATACACCCAACTGATGTTGAATTCAAAACCATCGAATTAAGTAAAGATTCCAAAATGGACCCAAAAAAAAAAAAAAAAAAAAAAAAAAGAAGAAGAAGAAGAAGAAGAAGAAGAAAGAAAGATAGTGCAGCAAGCATTGAAATTTTAAAATCACACTCATTCATGACATTTTAGCTCATTCTTGGCTGGGGAACATTTCCAACTCTTTATTTGCATTCACTATTTATTTATTAGGATCTCATTTCCCTATAATACAATTAATGATGTAGCTAAGCTGCTTGCAGTTTCTCATACTCAATTCTCACAAGATAAGATGGTAGGGTGGATTTATGATATATGAAAAATGCACATGACATCAAACAAATATATCTATGACAATAATTTCTTGACTTATATATATATACATTCATCAAGAAAAGTGTAACAACAAAATATTATTGCTTGAGCATGTTGGAACAATCTTATGTGTAAATAAAATAACTAGAAACTAATTCAAATAAAATAAAATAAAACTTACAGAATTTATTTTGTAGAACCGAATAAATAATTAAAGACCAAGTCGAGTGTGTGACACTCTGTCCTTAAGACAGATTCGCCCCGCTACGGTGCTTACGGTTATGTGGCGTCGATCTCCCAAGATACAATGATCTTCACAAATTTGTAGTAGCACTTCAAACAAATCTGTTCGGCGAACTAGAACCTTGTGTTCTATAACTCTCTGAATTTTATTCTAAATCTAATATGAAGAATAAAGGATGTGCAAACAAATATATTCTGGACAGCAAGGAAAAGGGACTTTACAGACTAATTTTGGGATCATTTCGTGGTTCCCAACCTGCTGGAATAGGATATCAATTTATAGGCAACTTAGTGACTATTGGCACAGCCCAAACAGGTACAAAAAGAGGTCAACAGGTGCCAAATTCAAATGGACAGATCTGTTGCAGTTTTATTAACTGTTTGACAGTTTTAAACTATCTAAAAATGCTGAACAGTTATCCAATCTGTCTAGAACCATTGGGACCTGTTAAACTTTGTTTTGGATCTGTCCAAATCTGCCGGGCAAATTTAAATCTGTTTGAAAACAGGAACTGTCCGAAAATTTGAAGAAAACGTTCTGTGCTGTGTTTTCAGTTAATAAATTTACTTGAACCAAATGAACATCTGCTTACTTGATTTAATGAATCTTTTCCATGACATATCCCCCCACCTACCTGGAAACATTTCAAACACTTTATATTTAGGATCTCACGTCATATCTCTATCCAATTAATGAGTTAAGCTGTAGCTAAGCTGTTAGCAGTTTCTCATACCCAACGCTGGCTACCTCATTCTCATAAGATAAGATAAATGGTAGGGTGAATTTCTGATATATGACAAATGTACATGATGTCATCAGATAAAAATATACATGACAGTAATTTCACAAGATATATATACATATTGACATAAGTGTAACAACCTAAAATTATGGCCTTACATGTCAATGTTTCTAATGTAAATTGAAATCCTAAAACTTATCATCCTCAAAAAACATTAAAAAAAAAAAAAAAAAGGAAAAAACTTTCCAAGTTAATCAATCTGCAAAATTTTGTTTGTCGAAGTCTTCTTTATTTACCTCGGTTCTGATAGAGCTGATGGAGATGATAGTGAGTACAAGAAGCACCAATGGCATCCTCTTGGTGACCGGCATCTGCAATTGTTCTTTGTATCACGGGATTTATAAGGTTGTAATCCAAGCAATTTTCAACATCCACCGAACCTCAACCAACATGGAAGGCATGTTGGAAAAATCACTTCGTAGACACCACACAACCACCTTCATCATCTCCACTACTTTTGTTCCATGTAATTGCATTTCATGATTGTCTTTGTCAACAATATCGATAAGTCCTTTTGCTTTCCTTTTAAATAGACTTAGTAAATTAATATCTTCCTATCTAAATTTTTGCACCCACGCAACATCTCTAAGACCATTATACCAAAGTTATAGACATCTACTCTCTGTGATACTTGAGCTCAACCATTCAGGAGCCAAATAGCCTGGTGTTCCCCTCGAAGTTGCTATAACTTGGCTTTGGTCTTTATCGATTAGTTATGACAATCTGAAATAAGAAATTTCCGCATTGAAGTATTCATCTGAGAGGATGTTTTGGGGTTTGACATCTGAGTGAAATATTTTCAGTTTGCATTCCTCATGGAGATAGGTTATTCCCTTGGCTTTATTTATGATGATCTTTCTTCTGGATTGCCACCCAAGTGTGAGCTCTTGGTGCCTTTGGAAGATCCATGTATCCAAGGATCCATTGGACATGTACTCAAACTAGAAGACGATACGATTTTTCAGCACAAAATCCAATTTATCTCACCAAATTGACATAGTGAGTGCTACCTATTGTCTCAACTTCAGCTAAGAATGACTTCTTAACCTGACCAAAATCGTTGAGATGCTTCACCGCTACGTTGGTGCCATCACTTAATGTCCCTTGAAACACTGACCCATCCTCCTTCGCCAAGCTTATTATCGAAATTGGTTGTCATGACTCTCAATTCTTCGTAAGAGAATCTGGTAAGCATCCCTGGTAGTTGATCAATATAGAACTCATCAAGTTCCTCGGATTCTCCCTTATTTCCCCTCCCTCATTATTTATAAGAGAAAAGACTTCAGACAGTAATAAATTACCTTTCTTTGAATCATTGCCCACGTGATATGCAATGAAAGCTGCTTTGCATGAAAAAATTTTCAAGCTACTCTTTCCAATCACTGACTCTGTTTTTTCATCCAAGCAGTATCTGTTTGTGTGTTTTGTGTTGAAGTTAAAGCAACTAGTTTTCCTAGGCTCGAAAAAAAGTGAAAGCAAGAGCAAACAATTGAGGTGGACAAAAGCAATAGGAAGAGTGTTGTTGGAAAATCTTGTGCGTCACGTGAGGTTGTAAATAATTCATACAAGCCTTAAATAACACTTTTAAAATGAGATCAGAACAATTGTTTGCTTATCAAAGAAATAACACTCGGATGTCAAATTTTGCCATATCAAAGAAATTATAGTGCAATGCTTGTCAAATCATGTCGAACATTGTCACAGAACAATGAAAAGTGCATGAAGATATCAAAGGTAAAACAGGATTTGGATGGGATGAGACAATGAAGATGGTAATAATAGCTAGTCCAAATATATAATTAAATTGTCTCTTGATTAACAAGAAGATTGAGTTGTATGATGAGATGGTTTTAGTGGTTGGCAAGTATTAAGAGGGAATTATCCTAAATAATTTGTTGATATTGACTTGAAATCTAAATTGGTTTATGAAACCAGTAAATTTGAATGATGACATTGACAATGAAGAGATCTCAAAAGAAAATCCTGAACTGCTACTTCATCCCATCCATGACAGCAAACACATGATGAGTAGCCAAATCTCACAATAATTTCAGAAAAACTTGGGTTGGTAGCCGATGCAATTAATAGATTTAATGTGTGAGCTCTTCTTGATGACATAATTAAAAAAAAATAGAATAAGAAATGACTGATAAATTTATTTATTTTTATTCATATAAAATATGTTTTTCATCCAATACATATCCCATCTTTAGTGTAGTTAGTGTAGCAAAAATAAATTTAATGTAACTTTTTTTTTTCCTTTTTTCTTTTTTCTTCTTTAGTGTTATGTAATATGTGTGCAAATTGATACTCTGAAAAAAAAAAAGATGATATATTCCACAAATGGTCAGCACTGTTAATCAGCTTGATTAACCTCAACTAAGCTCTTGCAGTTACAGTGAAGTTTAGTTTTTTTTTTTTTCCTGATCTTTCTGTCAATGTAATGTGTATGGAAAGCGCGTATAAAATATACAAATGGTCCCTAAATTCAGTGGACGGATCATAAAAGCTCATACAATACTACTGGTGTGTTGATTGGAGTAGATCAATACCAATGGCACCTAGTGCTGCTATATTGGACACCCCCTTCTTCACGCAAAGAGTCTTTGTCGTTGCCTCATGTTCCTGGTGAGTACCCCACAAAGACACAGACTGGTGTGATGATTGAAGGAAAATTTGACGAAGTAGGCAACTATGTCCCTCTCCTAATTGATGTTTAGGAATCTAGTAGGGACTTGGGCTTGGGCAACTATTTCCCATTTTCAAGTCTTGAATTCGTTTTGATGAGGGTATAGGTGGAATAATTGGATCTTAGTTCATCACCAATTCAGGGATAATTCTATTTTTACACACCAATTTCCCTTAGTCCACACACATCCAAAAAAAAAAAATCTTAATACACATTTCTTTATTCCAATAATATCATTATTCTCAATTTCGAAACCCTAATTTTTTTCAATCCACTCACTCATCCTTAGCTTCAGTTGCGGCCACTCTCAGCCCTCCATTGCCACCACTACCACCACCACCACCACCACCACCACTCCTAGCTCATCCCCTTCCATTCTAGACGTCCACAGTCAACCTTGAAGGCGGGTGGTCCGTGGCGGAAGGCTTGTGAGAGTGTATGGTTCATAGCGGAAGGTGGTTGCAAGTAAAGGGAGAAAGAGGCAACGAGAGGGGACGACGGAGGAGAGAGGTGGCACTAGTGATGAAGGATGGTTATGGTGTTTTAGAATTAGGGTTTGGGTGGAAAAAGATAAAAGTATTATGGTGTTTTTATTCTAAGACAGTTGTATTAAAAAAAAAAAATTCATAAAGTGCGAACTGAGGGAAATTAATGTCTGAAAATAAAATTACTCCCAATTCAGTCCTCTTTAAGCTGGTTGTTAAACCAATTGGAATCATTGTGATGAGCAATTCTTTTTTCTATAACTGAGACTTATGATTGGGAATCTCCATTCATCGACATACTGATCAAGTCATTCAATTAATGTAATCATTTGGAATGAATGATAATATTGGAAATAAATTATTCCTATTTCTTTCATTTGCAGCTCCTTCAATCAAAGATATCTTAAAATTGTGAAAGGGAAACTGCTCAAATACACCCAACTGATGTTGAATTCAAAACCATCGAATTAAGTAAAGATTCCAAAATGGACCCAAAAAAAAAAAAAAAAAAAAAAAAAAAAAAAAAAAAAGAAAAAAAAAA
>NW_021024965.1:294274-319813 GCF_004153795.1 Camellia sinensis
TTAATGACACCAGTATCGTACTACTAGTTGTTGTCAAAGAAAAGAGACAGTATATTACTACTATCTGTCAAATAGCATATAATCACTATTTGTTTTTCCAACCAGAATATTATTTTGTAAATCCACAGAAAATAATTTTCTTTCGAAATTATTTAAAGTAAGAAGAAGATGTAGTATTATTAATAACTGAGGGTACAACGGTCATTACATTTAACTTGAAAATGCCATCAGACATGTAACCTTTTCCTACATACATCCCATTTTTGGTAAGTACAAACTTGTTACTTTCAAAAACTAGCCTAAACACATTCTTACTCAACAAAGATCCGGAAACAAGATTCTTGCAAATGTCTGGTACATGTAACACATTGTTGAGAGTGAGTTTCTTTCCAGATGTCATCTTGAGTACAATCTTTCCTTGTCCTTCAACTTTGGAAGTTGAGGAGTTGCCCATAAAGAGTTGTTCACCATTGTCCACTATAGAATAAGATGTGAATATCTTTTTGTCGGCACAAATATGGCGAGTAGCACCAGTGTCCACCCACCATTCTTTAGGATTTCCGACAAGATTTGCCTCGGAAACAACTACAGAAAGATAGATATTATCTATACCATTAGAAATATTATCCACTTTAGTCATGTGGGCTTGAGCAGGCTTCTTGCTTGTTCTTCTTTTGCTTTTGCCTTTGCTACGACAGTCTTTGGCCCGATGTCCCTCTTTGTCACAGATGTAACATTTGCCATTAAACTTGTACTTTTTATTATCCCCCCTTTTAGAGCCTTGTGATGAACTTTCTCCGGAAGATTTTTGTTTCTTGGTTTTTGAAGCATGTTCCACCACATTTGCCTTAGACTCCATAGGATGCTTACCAGCCCGCTTTTCTGAATTGCGGTTGTCCTCCTCAATCCTCAAACGCACAATTAACTCGTCCATAGAAATTTCTTTGCGCTTATGTTTGAGGTAGTTCTTGAATTCCTTCCAGCCTTTTGGTAATTTTTCAATTAAGGCTGCAACTTGAAAGGATTCACTGAGAGACATGCCTTCTGCGTGAATGTCATGCAGAATGAGTTGGAAATCTTGAGCTTGGCTGATCACAGTTTTTGAATCAACCATTACAAAATTCAAGAATCTGCCAACCACAAATTTCTTTGAGCCGGCATATTCCGTTTTGTACTTTTTCTCCAACGATTCCCAAAGTTCCTTTGCTGTCTTGATAGGACTGTAGACGTTGTATAATGTGTTGTCAAGTCCGTTCAAGATGTAGTTCCGGCAAAGGAAATCGGCATGTTTCCAGGCATCTACTGCAACAACCACTTGCCAGTCGGTTTCATCCTCTTTCGGGATAGGAGCATCTTCACGGAGGAAACGAGCTAGGTTTAGAGTTGTAAGATAGAACAACATTTTTTGTTGTCATCTTTTAAAGTCAGCTCCTGAGAACTTCTTTGGCTTCTCTCCATGATTTATTGGTATTGTCACAACAGGAGAGGGGGTTGGTGCAATTGCAGCAACCACAGTAGTTCTTGTTTGGGCATTTGTTTCAGTAGCCATCAATTCTAATTTATAAAAC
This sequence comes from Camellia sinensis, assembly GCF_004153795.1. Taxonomy (NCBI): domain Eukaryota; kingdom Viridiplantae; phylum Streptophyta; class Magnoliopsida; order Ericales; family Theaceae; genus Camellia; species Camellia sinensis. The sequence goes on from NW_021024965.1 coordinate 295,843, forward strand.
AAAATTATAATTAGAATTTACACTACACAGAAAATTAAACCAAATTCACAGAATTAAATTCCGTAAAAATAAAAGAAACAAGAATGTAACTTTTATTTTCCAATTAATTTGAAAATAAAATAAAATTTTATTCAACCAAATTAATTCTACACGGGAAATTAAATTCTGTAAAATAAAAGAAATAAGAAAATAACTTTTATTTTTCACTTAATTTGGAAATAAAATAAAATTTTATTCAACCAAATTAATTTCACACAGGAAATTAAATTCTGTAAAAATAAAAGAAATAAGAAAATAACATTTATTTTTTAATTAATTTGGAAATAAAATAAAATTTTATATAACCAAATTAATTCCACACAGAAAAATTAAATTCTGTAAAATAAAAGAAATAAGAAAATAACTTTTATTTTTCAATTAATTTGGAAATAAAATAAAATTTTATTCAACCAAATTAATTTCACACAGGAAATTAAATTCTGTAAAAATAAAAGAAATAAGAAAATAACTTTTATTTTTCAATTAATTTGGAAATAAAATAAAATTTTATTCAACCAAATTAATTTCACACAGGAAATTAAATTCTGTAAAAATAAAAGAAATAAGAAAATAACTTTTATTTTTCAATTAATTTGGAAATAAAATAAAATTTTATTCAACCAAATTAATTTCACACAGGAAATTAAATTCTGTAAAAATAAAAGAAATAAGAAAATAACTTTTATTTTTCAATTAATTTGGAAATAAAATAAAATTTTATTCAACCAAATTAATTTCACACAGGAAATTAAATTCTGTAAAAATAAAAGAAATAAGAAAATAACTTTTATTTTTCAATTAATTTGGAAATAAAATAAAATTTTATTCAACCAAATTAATTTCACACAGGAAATTAAATTCTGTAAAAATAAAAGAAATAAGAAAATAACTTTTATTTTTCAATTAATTTGGAAATAAAATAAAATTTTTTTATTTTGTAGAACCGAATAAATAATTAAAAACCAAGTCGAGTGTATGACACTCTGTCCTTAAGATAGATTCGCCCTGTTACGGTGTTTACGGTTATGTGGCGTCTATCTCCCAGGATACAATGATCTTCACAAATTTGTAGTAGCACTTTAACCAAATTTGTTCGGCGAACTAGAACCTTGTGTTCTATAACTCTCTGAATTTTATTCTAAATCTAATATGAAGAATAAAGGACGCAAGAGAGCAAAATGAAGGCAAGGAAAATAAATTTTCAGAATTCATCAAAATTGGAATGGGGCTGCCTTTATATAGGCTTTGTTGGCACCTATTCAATTTGAATAGAAAATGTATGAAGAAGGGACATAATCCTTCCTTTAAAATAAAGAGACACCATAAAAGGTTTGCACCCTTTCATTCAAATGGAGGTTTGACCCTTCCTTTAAAACAAAACAACACCATGAAAGGTTACACCCTTTCATTTAAAATGGAATCTATTTCAATTCATAACTACCTCTTTATAAATTTTCCAACAGAGCAATCAGCAAAAAAATGTTCGTTGAAGTCTCATTTCTTTACCTCGGTCCAGACAAAGCTGATGGAAACAATGGAGTAGTGGCAACACCAGTGGCATGCTCTTACCTGCAGCGACAATTGATCTTGGTATCACTGGATTTGTGAAGTTAAAATCTAAGTTGTTTTCAACATCAACGAAACCCTCCAAGACCTTAACCACCACTGACATGGAAGGCCTTTTGGAAAAATCGCTTTGTAGACACCACAAAGCAACCCTCATCATCTCCACAACTTCTGTACTATGTAACTGCATTTCATCATTGCCTTTATCAACAATATCGATCAATCGTTCCTCCTCGGCTTTCATTTTAAATAGACTTAGTAAATGCATATCTTCCTCGGGTTGAGACCTATCCAAATTTTTCCGCCCACACAACATTTCCAAGACCACAACACCAAAGCTATAGACATCTACTTTCTCAGTGATAATTGAGCTCAACCATTCGGGAGCCAAATAGCCTGGTGTTCCCCTCAAAGTTGTTACAACTTGGCTTTGGTCCTTATCAATTAGTTTTGACAATCCGAAATCAGATATTTTTGGATTGAAGTATTCATCTAAGAGGATGTTTTGGGGTTTGACATCCAAGTGAAATATTTTTTGTCTGCAATATTCATGGAGATAGGCTAGACCCTTGGCTATATCCATGATGATCTTTTTTCTAGATTGCCACCCAAGTGTGAGCTCTTGGTGCTTTTCGAAAATCCATTTATCCAAGGATCCATTGGACATGTACTCGTAAATTAGAAGCCGATATGATTTTTCAACACAAAATCCAATTAACATGGTGAATGCTGCCTATTGTCTCAACTTCAGGTAAGAATGACTTCTTAACTTGACCAAAACCATTGAGGCGCTTCATTGCTACATTAGTGCCATCGCTTAATGTCCTTTGAAACAGTGACCCAAATCCTCCTTCCCCGAGCATATGATTGAAATTGTTTGTCATGGCTCTCAATTCTTCGTAAGAGAATCTAGTAGGCATCCCTGGTACTTGATCCACAAAGAACTCATCAAAATCCTCAAACTCTTGTTTCTTTTTGAAAAGGAAAATGCAAGAGGCAACCACAAAAAATACACCAAAGAAAGCTCCGAAACTGGAACCCAATATAATTGTGACTTGTCCTGATTTCTTTTGAGGAGAATTTGTTGGTGGAGGAATCGTGACTTGTCCTGATTTCTTTTGAGGAGAATTTGTTGGTGGAGGAATATGATATTGTGCAGTTGGAGATTTCTGCACTGTAAGAAATATCTCATCCCTTCCCTCATTATTTATGAGAGAAAACACTTCCGACAATAAAAAGCAAGCGTTCAAATCATATGCAAAGAAAGCAGCTTTGCATGAACAGTTTTTCTAGCAATTCATTTTGCAATCCTCTAACCCTGTTTGTTCACTCAAGTGGTATTTGTTTGTGATGCGTGCGTTAGAGTAAAAGTAACTAGTATTCTTAAGCCCCAAAAGGGTTTGATATTGAGAATTGTTACAAGAAATGGGTGTAACAAGGGATCATCCAAGGTTGGGTAGACTACCATTTAATTGCCTGAAAGTGTTGTTGCCGGTGACTTCCTCAAGACAACTGCATTGTCCATTTGAAGAACAAATGCCGTAATTGCTACACGCCATTGGATAACCACAGTCACTAATACCTGATGCCAGCAGATCAGCCACCACATTCTAATTCGATCCATCCCACTCATAAGCCATCAAATGCCCATCAGGATCCAACTTTATGAACTGAGCTGATGATGATGATGCAACACGGATTAGTTGCCCGTTGAAGCTTTCATTCTCGAATTTGACATAATCCTTATCTATATAGGATTCAAAATAGGACCAGGTGGATTGGATTCTACATAAGTTGACAGATAGGAAGAATGAGGATCGAATTGAACAGCAAGAGAAAACAAACCTTGACTCCAGTTTGATGCTGATGTACTGGAGGTGAGCTTCTGCCCACCAACCAAACGCTGGCCAACAAGTAAGGAGTCAGCTGGGTGATCGAAAGACTGCCAAACCGTTGCATTGTTTCGATCAAAGAGGACCAGATTTCCATCTTCAGTCAAGTTTAAGCCTGAGACAGAGTAATTTCCTCCTCCAGTGTACGTAGACCAGACAGAAGTGCCATCGGAGTCTGACAAAGTCAAGTTTCCATCCTGAGTGAGTTGCAAGGTTGCGTTAAGTTTTACAGGATGATTTCTATTAGCCGACCAAACTAGTTGTGGGGCATTTGTTATTGCATCTTGTTCAATGGAAGTTTGTTTTTGGATGAGGACACCAACGATGCAGGCAGTGCATGCAAAATCGCAACAGAAGGCGAGAGAAAAACGCGATCGAAGGCCTCTTCGAAATAGGATTGGTCTCCATAAAAAGTCTAAAGCTTTGATGAACGGTAGGGGACCGTCATTAATGGTCCATGAAGTGGACACAGTGGCAATTGAATAATCCACAGGCTGGGCATTCACCAAGTGGAGTGAGGAGGAACACATGAGAGATGTTAAAACCAGAACAATAGCACAACACCAACAACTCCTCGGTTGATCATCCATTACAGCTTTTATTTATTAGAATGATAGACAAACACAATGGGGACCTCCTTGGACGTGTTGTTGGAACATATATACTTATGAATTTCTGTAGCTAAAAAAAAAAAACTCTAATACTGTGTTTGGTTGGGGGATTTGAGAATAGATTTGGAAAGGGAAATGGAAAAAGTAGGTGAAATGTGAATAAAATATATCTATATTTCACCTAATATGTGAATAAAATATATCTATATTTCACCTAATTTCACACATTTTCCCTTTCCAAATCTATTCCTAAATCCCCTAACCAAACACAACGTAAGAAAAGAGATAAAGCAGGTTCAAGTACGTTTGGAATGATATCCACCCCACATATTGGGTCGCTAAAGAACAAGATGTGGAAAAGTATATGAAAATGCTATTCACTGTAAAATTTTGTCTCGAATTTTACTCCGAAAATCAGATGAATGGCGTAGATACCTAGAATAATTATGGTCTGTAAATATATTTTAATTTTTTAAATATTTTTTCTGAGTTACAATCAGTGTTTTTGGTTTTAATTTTTTGGATTCAATTTTTTGAAAATTGAGTTTTTTATTTTTCATTTTTTTTTGTTTTTAGTGAATATTTTTAAAATTTTAAGTAATTTTTTTACTTTCTTAAATGCACTGTACTTAAATGTATCTAGAAAATAAAATATTTGTAAACAAATATTTTTAAAAATCAATAAATACACAAGAATATGAAAAATATACTGAATTCTCGTATTATTCTTCTTTTTTTTTTGTATGTTTGGTATTTAGTAAATTTTTTTTAAAAAAATACAAATATTATACTTTTTAAGTGTATTTATGTTAAGTGTATCTAATTTTTTTTTAAAAAAATGCTCACAAATATTTTTAAAAATTTAGTAAAAATAAAAAAATATGAAAAATAAAAAAATTTAATAATCTGAAAAGTAAATTTTAGAAATCAAAACCAGAGAATGAATATTATTGAAAAGTATATATATTTTCTTCACCAATTTACTCTGTGCTTGAGATATTTCCTTCCTACTAATCATTGGTAACACGCTTTTCGAGTCAACGATGTGCGTGTCTACCTCATAATTTTGTTTTTCTTGCATATTCGGATTAATTACATTATTGAAATACCCTCAACTATTAGTAATATCACTTCACTTTATTTATTTATAAATTCGTATTGACCAATTCAATTATAAAAATCATATAAATACATTCTTTTCCGAAGTGATTTGGAGGATTCCGATTTTAACCCGACCCTTTTTGCACTTGGACTCGGGTTTCTTGGTTCCAAGTTGTTGTTTATATCCTACTTCTCTTGTATCTCCTTAAATTTGGCTTTAAGATTGTTGTGGTTGCGTTTGGGACATGTTGCTTGCTTGATTTCTAAACTCTTATTGCCAGAATTTTGCTCCTCTGCTCCAGCGGTACTTCTTGCGCTCAAGCATGATTTGTGAACTCTCAGTATTTTGCAAGTTTGCAAAACTACTGGAAGAGTGCGTTCTATGCTTGAGCGGATTTTTCTGCGCTCAAGCGGTCTTAACTCGAGCGGCCCTTCTTTCGCTCAAGCGTTGGTCTGTTGTTTGAAAAACTACTAGGAGTGTGCATCCTGCGCTCGAACATCACCTCTTGCGCTCGAGCGGAACGACTTATTGTGTCAGACGTTCGAGTGTCAACTTTTGTGCTCAAGCGTACTGTGCGCATATCAAACAACTACATTTTTCATCACTTTTTCATCTCTTTCTCTCTGTAAAACATTTCAAAACTCTAGATCTTGAGCTTCTTTCTACATTTTCACCTAGATACGTTGCTTTCTCTACCGTAGTGTCTTTGGAAAAAAAAAAAATAGAGCATCTCAAGAGCTCCATTTTGATCCGAACAAAAGTTGGCTTCGGCATCTTTGAGGTTTTCTCCTTGCTTTGCTCGTCTTCTAACTTTGAGGTAGGGATTTTCTACATTCTCTTATGATTTTTAACTTAATTATGTTGAGTGTGCAAATAATATTGAGGATTTTAGACAAACCTAGGTAGTGTTTGGTAGAGTTTTCTAAATATAATTTGAAAATAGGAGTTGTATTTTGAGTTTGTGAGTTTTGGAATTATGATTTGAGTGTGAAAAATTTGTTTGGTGAATGAGTTTTGAATTGAGTGGGAAATTTTCGATGTGACATATGATATTTGATACAAAAACTTACAACTCATAACCAAACATACAACTCAAAATTCTATTCAAAGCTCATAAAAAAATTTAAAAATTCGAAAAATATTTTTTTATTGAATATATAAAAATTAACATGTGTCACTTGCACAAAAAAAAAAAATGTACTGTTTCGGTCAACAAGCTAGACGACCTATGGGACGTCCAGTGGGACGACTGGTTAGCCCAAATTTTTTCGCCTTAGACAGAGTTTTCAAAATTAAATGTGGAATTAACTTTTGAAAACCGTAAACAAACATCAAACGCAAATAAGGGATATAAATATATTTAGAAAATACAACCAAACACAGCCCTAGGATTTTGGTTTTGTAACGCCTCCAAAATAATACAATAAAGATAACTTCATATGCTGAATAAATATGAGAAACAACATACTTTCGTACATCAGAGTTTACTATTTAACAAACAATTAAATGCCATGTAGGTTTACATCTTTCTAAGTCATTGCTGGGTTACACAACTTGAGTCTCGCTCATTACATCTTAAGCCCTTAGCTTTACAAATACCAACATACACACATAACAAGACATAATTAAGAAGCTCTTGCTTCCCTAAAATCCATCCACGCTATTGCTTTGGAGGAAACACCTCATCTGCACCTGAAAATGGTATTCCCATATAAGGTGAGCCAACTGCCTAGTAGAAATAATCTAACACAATTTATGAAGTTTAGCAAAGGTATAAATACCACGTACATAAACAATACCGATGTGGAAGCATCCACAAGGCCTGCATATCTATATACCACTAAAACCAATCTTATTCCATTTTCTTTCAATTCATTTCCAATTCATATGTACTACTCAATTCATGAGTTAAATTCATTATCTTTCAACAACCAAAATGAGACTACAACTCAATGGTTTTCTAATTATGCAAAACACATATAAACACTTCAAACTTTGCCATTTTACGAATATTTCGTCCGAAGGAATCGGCACCCATTTATACTTTCTCAAATATGCCATTTTACGGATATTTTGTCCGAAGGACCCGGCACCTATTTATATTTTCTCAAATATGCCATTTTACGGATACTTCGTCCGAATGACTCGGCACCCATTTATATATAAAATTTCGGGTCTTTCACCCAGGATACTCCGGCCAACTTGCTTTAAATGGAGTCCATCCCCTTTCTCCTCCCAAACAATTATACATATGCAATGTATTTATAAACATAATCATATATGGAGTACATTTCCTATCTCCTCCCAATAAACATAAATATACAATGTATTTATAGTACGATCATATTCAATGACAACCATTCAATAGATTAGTATTAAATCGCCTAATCCTCATACAATTTCTACAACAATCATGACTATCTCTTACCGATAGCCCAATACATTTATCTCTAGACATATATTAAATCTCAAGATAAATAATTATTTAAAATTTTCAAAGGTGTGAGATAATACATAACCAATTTCACCACCTATATAAATAACCATCCAATTTAACATATTCAATATTAATTCCAATTATTTATACAAAATAATCATTTTATCAAATTAGGGCAAAAATCTCCATTTTTCCAACATTGACTCAAACACCCAAAATCAACTATTTTGGTACACATGATCTTATATTCAAACTACATACTCATTTACCTCATATTCATTAAAAATCCCTATTTTCATTTCACACCAAAATCTTAGATTTGTCCAAATCACAATCAAATCTCATTATCTATACACAATAACAAATAACTAAATTAAAAATCATATTAAAGTGTAGAAAATTCCTACCTTAAGTTTTGAAGAGGAAACAAGCAAAAATCAAAATATTCGATTTTGTCGAATTTTGATCTCCACGGATCAAAATGTTACTCTCGCCAAACTCTTCATTTTGGTCTCAACAACATGGGTCTGAAGTTCACTACAAGTGTCCCTTTTGCTTATTATCACCCGTGCTTTCGTGACTCTTATTCCTAGAACTCCTAGTTGTGAATTAAGAACTCCACTAGACATGCCGACATCAATATGCCACACGCTACAATTGTATGTACGATTGGCTCCTGTAGGTTCCCCACCACATTGCTTTAGCACCTAAAACTTGCACTGACCCCTCAAGAATGGATTGAATCTGATTAATCTGATGTCCATTTAGATCAGATATGTCTCTTGAGTACAAATGATTCCAAACAACACTATTATAACCCTTAGTGGCTATAAAGAAGGTTTTTGGACTATCGTCTCTCTCATTGAGACCTCCCATCCAATTAGATACTTCCCTATTCATCCTCTCTATACCAAAGGTGACATGATGAGGGAGAAGGTCACCATGAAAGAAGACCCAATCATTAACTTTATGAACTACAGCATGTCGTGCCAACTCACATGCCAGCGGACCCCAGGTCTTAGCAGAGTTGATCTGGCAATCACCCCATGTTGCCGCTGTCCTACACTTTGACTTGTGGTAGGAGTAACCTGCTTGTATTTTCCTTGGCAAAGTGAACACGCATGAACAGATCAGCACTGTGCTTTTGCTGGAGGTGGATATAAAGTTCTAGCTGCTGCATAGGCATTGAACTTCACAAATCCATAACTGGGGTCAGTTCTGGTGACGGTGGCGGTGTCGGAGAAGTCGCAGCTGCCAGGGGCATTGCCCCTGCGCTGGTAGTAGCTGTTAAAAGCATAGGAAACGTGGGACTGAAGCGTGTTTGGAAGGTAGCACAGCCCTGACGACTGAATCGGCGCGCAGTCTGCTCTGGCGCCGCACGCATAGTCCAGTGCCGTCTGCAGAGCCTGGTCGCTGGCGTCGCTTTTCGTCATGCACCATGTGGCTTCAACTCTGCCACCGTTGTTGGTGGAGAGAGACAGATCCATCAGGAAGAGGACTGGCATCGCCACCACCACTACCACCTCTAACAGTGATGCCATGGCCGAAAGTTATATGGGTTGCTGGAAGAGGAGGACTACTAACGTGGCTACAAAGCAAGACAGAGAGAGAGAGAGAGAGAAGTTGGGTGGGTGTTGTGTGTGTTGCTCTTTTCTTTCTTCTTTATCCTTTCAGACGTGTGGGGAGATGGCTAGAGGAGTGTTCATAATAGCATTATACACCTGTAACTCCATTACTACAAATCAATCCATATGCTGCTTTTCGGTGCTACTAACTAACCATCATGATGTTGAGCAATTGTTAAAGAATAGCTATAGTGTAGGTGTTGGGTCCTATTTTATTCCTCCCCCTAAAAACTTTCCAATTGCCTTGCAAGCAAATAATATCTATTCATGCTGACCATACATGCCAAACAATCACCACCACATTTTTTTTTCTGTTATTTTATTTTATTTTATTTGGGTCTTTACAGGTTTAAAATCAAAAGAAAAGTTTTCAAATGAAGGTATTGAAAATAATTATGGGTGTAGATGTGAGTAGTGGCGAAGTCAAGAAATTAAATCAGAGGGGTCATTTATTAATTACAATATTAAAATTTTTTATAAAAATATTTCACATAAATTTTTACCATTAACTTCAAGAAAAATAATAATAATAATAATAATAATAATAATAATAATAATAATAATAATTAGTGTATTTAGTTTTAGTTTTCTGATCAGTTTTCTGAAAACTAGTGAATATTTTTTTTAGTGAATATTTTTTAAATTTTAAACAATTTTTTTACTTTTTTAGAAGCACATTACTTAGATATGTATCCAAATAGTAAAATATTTGGAAAAAAATATTTTAAAAAATTAGTAAATACACAAAAATACAAAAAATGTATTGAATTTTCATATTATTTTTATATTTTTTGGTATTTAGTGTATTTTTTAAAGATTTTTTTTCACAAATATTATACTTTTTAGGTATATTTATGTTAGGTGTGTCTAAAAATTAAAAAAAATTATTGAAAACATTAAAATACGAAAAATAAAAATGTAGAATTTTTTAAAAACTGTTTTCTGAAAACTAGAACCAAATAAGCTAAATATTATTTGTAATTAGTGTATCATGGACAATATTAAAAAAAGTCATTGATATAAAGTTTTAAAATAAATTATATAATGATAAAGTAATTTTTTATACAAAATATGCGTAAAAATTCAATATAATAGATACACCACGTCATCATTAACATGTGATATCTCAAATCAATAGTAAAGAAGCACATGGAGAATAAACGCTACATGTCAAATGTATCTAACAATTCAATAAATTCTATATTTTCATTGAGATTAATTATGCTTGCATGTCAATAGTGATAGACATCACCATTATATTGGAATTTTCATAGATAATAATATCATAATCACTTTATATAGCGATTCCGATTTTCCCTTCTTTGTTTATTGTACTCCGGACTCGGTTCCGTGGGTGTGTTTTTGTTTTATTCTCATTCCCATCCTTTATTCTTTATATTTGAGTCTTAGATTGTGTTGGGCAGGTCTGAAACAGGTTGGTTGTGTTTGGAAACCAAAAGTTGATGTCCAGATTTTGGCCTTCACGCTCGAGCGGGGCTTTTGGCGCTCGAATGGGCCTTTTGCTTTTGCTCCTCCGCTCAAGCGGGAATTCTGACGCTCGAGCGGGATTATTTATCTCTCAGTATTTTTGTTTTGCAGGTCATCGGACGCTCGAGCATCCACTTTCATGCTCGAGCGGGGACCTTCGTCTACAAAACTTCTGGAAGCGTGCATTCGACGCTCGAGCGGCGCTTTTCACGCTCGAGCGTAAGTCTGTGTCTGACGCTCGAGCGGGGTGTTCCACGCTCAAGCGGACTGTTTATTATATCAATTCGAATTTTAGCTTTTTGAATCACTTTTTCGAGCCATTCTCTCTCTCTAGCTTTTCAAAATCCTATTTTGAGAGCTCCTCTCTCTAGAACTCTCTCTCTCTCTCTACATTTTGATCTTGGTTTAGTGTAACCCAACCCTTGTACCTTCATTAAAGTGGTAGAGCTTTGCAAAACCTCCGTTTGGATCCAAAAATTTTTGGGTTTGGAGCACCTCCGAATTTCTTCATCATCACCTTTGGGTCTCTCCACTTGAGGTAGGGATAACTACTCATATTTATGGTCTTTGACATAAACATGTAGTCATTTTGATTTAATGTTGCAGTTGGAAAATTTTGGGTGTTAGGGTTTCAAATCTTGAAATGTGTAAAGGGGGGTTTTTGTTCCTTTGAACTATACATGTGTAATTGGGTCTCAAAATGAGGTTATTGATGTCCATTGAGGATATTTGGACCTTTGGGTCAATATTGAGAAAAAGGGAAATACCTTAGTTGGGTTTAATTGGATCATTAGTGTAATTAATGACATTAAGTGTGAGAATGTGAAATTGGTTTATAAATAATGAAATTGGGAAAGTATGAGAGGGAATGGTGTGGTTGGATTGATTAATCACTCACCTATGAAGATGTTGATAATTTATCTGTTTGATGAAATTGTTATCTGTTTAGAAATAATTGCTTTGGGCTATCGGTGGAGGATAGTCTTGATTGTTGTAGACACTGCATGATGATTAGGCGAATTAAAACTAATAAATTGAATGTGTCATTGAATATGACAGATGGAATAACACATTTAATATGTGCTTTGCTTGATCATTGTATATGATAAGTGTTTAATACATTGTATATGTATGCTGTTTGGGAGGAGATAGGGGATGTACTCCACGGTTTGGGAGGAGACAGGGGATGTACTCCTAAACTGGACGTTTGGGAGGAGATAGGGGATAGACTCCAGTGATAACTAAGTTGGCTGGAGTGTCTAGGGTGAAAGTCCCGAAATTCTAATTGCGTTTGCGTAACGTAGATAAATTGAAGTATTGAAATGACAATGATATGAGTTGTAGTCTCATTTGAAATTGAAGTATTGTTGATGTGAGTTGTAGTCTCCTTATATACTGTCTGGATGAACAGCGAACCGTAATTATGATTTGGTTTGGATTATGAAATGGAAAAGGATGGAAATCATATGTATATATGCATCTATGTTTATGGATTGATTATGAAAGGGATGTACATTTGTTTATATGAGTTAAACATTTATCAAATGCTAATGTTTTAGTTATTGCTCATATTATGTTTAGCATATCGTTACTGGGCGTTGGCTCACCCTATATGGGACATCATTTTCAGGTGTAGGTGATATGCCGCCTCCAAGGTCTTAGCTTAGAAGGTTTAGGAGTTGAAGACTCTTTTGGTTATTTTTAGTTATTTTGGTGTTACATGTAAATTCAAGCCAAGGGCTTAATGTGCTTCGAGTTAGTACTCTCTTTTTGTGACCAAGTGTTGGCTTGGAAAGTTATAAGCCCCTAGGGCATTTACTTTTGTTGTCAACATGTAATACTTTTGTAATGAATACTCTGATAAATGGAAAGATGTTTATTTCTCTTATGTCTATGCATGTCAAAAAGGTTGGGTTTATATGTATTATTTTGAGGGCGTTACAACTTGGTATCAGAGCGTACCGGGTTTGAATACTTTGGGTACGTGGGAAGTGGTTAGTACCACAACAGGTTTGTCTCGCTTGTTAGAGACTTAGATGTAATGTTATGTACTTATGTGACAACATGTTTACGTAACTGTATGTGTATGAGATTTAGTTTCTAGGATGTTGATTGGATCCTTGGATTTTTGGTAGTACTGTTGGAAAAGCACTTGATCAATGCTGTTTCTAACCGGAACTCTAGCAACGCCACGGGACCGTCATTATCCGGAAATGAAGTTCGTAAGTGCTTATGTGATTATGTGCTTATGTAGAATGAATTACTATTGTCCAATGCTTTAGGATGCGAGTGAGATAGCTTCGACACATTTGTGAATGTGTTAATGTTTTCGTTACCTTTATTAGGATGTCAGGACGAGGACGTGGTGGTAGGCGAGGTAGGCCTAGGAGGCAGGAGATGCCTATATCGGATGAGATTCCGGTACAGCAGGAGGGTGTTGGTCAGGCCAATGTGGCCGAGCCAGTAGGTCAACAGGCCATGAGCACCTTAGCCCGCGAGATAATAGGAGCTTTGAGGGAATCCATGTACATTCTTAGGGCTGAGAATCAAGTCCAGGCCCATGTGATTGAGGCAGGGCCTTCTTTTCTGAAGAGAGAGTTTTTCCGATCTAACCCAGACGATTTTCTAGGGGATCCTAAGGAGCCACTTAAGGCTGATGAGTGGCTTGAGCAGATGACGAAGACGTTTGAGATGCTTGGCATCAAAGACGGGGCTTTGAAGGTGACCTTTGTGTCTTTCCAGCTGAAGGGAGACGCGGGTCAGTGGTGGAAGTTTGTGCGGGGTCATATTGGAGGAACTTAAGAGGCTTTCGTTGGTGCCTTTCAAGAGAAGTTTCAGTCTTCCGCTGTCAGGGAGAAGTTGAGGGATCAGTTCTGTCTACTCAAGCAGCTGAGTACACCAGTGGCCGAGTTTGAGGCCGTATTTACTAGTTTATCTAGATTTGCACCTGAGCTAGTGGCGTCTGAGGAACGCCATTGTCTTGAGTTTGAGAAGAAGCTGAGACACAGGCTCAAGACTAGGGTTGTTGGGTCCATGACTCGGGAGTATGGACGCCTTCTGGATATTGCGGCACATCTTGAAATTATTATGTAGGAGGAGGAGGAGAGGATGAGGGGCTCCAAGAGGAGTCAGGATGGCCAGGGGGACGGTAGAAGGCAGATGGGTTCTCACCCTCAGCAGTCCCAGTGTGCTTTTGCGAGATCTACCTTTCCAGTGCTGAGTTCAGGCTCTGGAAGAGGCAGTCAGGGAGACATTACTTGTTACAAATGTGGTCAGCTGGGCCACAAGTCTCCAGCTTGCCCGAAGTTTGTGCGGGGTCATATTGGAGGAACTTAAGAGGCTTTCGTTGGTGCCTTTCAAGAGAAGTTTCAGTCTTCCGCTGTCAGGGAGAAGTTGAGGGATCAGTTCTGTCTACTCAAGCAGCTGAGTACACCAGTGGCCGAGTTTGAGGCCGTATTTACTAGTTTATCTAGATTTGCACCTGAGCTAGTGGCGTCTGAGGAACGCCATTGTCTTGAGTTTGAGAAGAAGCTGAGACACAGGCTCAAGACTAGGGTTGCTGGGTCCATGACTCGGGAGTATGGACGCCTTCTGGATATTGCGGCACATCTTGAAATTATTATGCAGGAGGAGGAGAGGATGAAGGGCTCCAAGATGAGTCAGGATGGCCAGGGGGATGGTAGAAGGCAGAAGGGTTCTCACCCTCAGCAGTCCCTGGGTGCTTTTGCGAGATCTACCTTTCCAATGCTGAGTTCAGGCTCTGGGAGAGGCAGTCAGGGAGACATTACTTGTTACAAATGTGGTCAGCTGAGCCACAAGTCTCCAGCTTGCCCGCAGAGGGGAGGAGGGCAGAGAGCAGCTTCATTTTCGGCTCGACCTCATAGCCAGAGTCAGGGCAAAGGTCAGCCACTCTTTTATTACAAGTGTGGTCAGGCAAGGCACCTGAAGAGGTTCTGCCCGCAGTTGATTGGCACATCTGGTGCATCTGGGTCGAGGCAGAGTTATCAGCCAGCCCAGTCTGTTCAGGCCTCGAGGGCCAATCAGGGAGCCTCATCGTCTCAGTCTGTACAGCAGTCTTTTGCTCCGAGAGGTGAGTAGGTAAATTAGAGACCTTCACGGCGTGTTTATGCTATTACCGCGCAGGATCTTGTACCGACTCCATCTGTTGTGAGAGGTACCTTTTTGTTTTGCAACTCGGTTGCCAATGTGTTGATTGATACGAGTGCATCTGCTGCATTTTCATCTGTTTTGGGGTTGGAGTTGACGCAATTAGCATCTCTTATTTGTGTTGTATCACCTGTTGGGGGTGAATTGATTTTGAAACAAAGGTGTCGGGGCTGTGATATAGAGGCCGCCGACCGTCGGCTTCCATTTTCTTTTGTAGTTATGGCTATGTCAGGTTTTGATGTAATTTTGGGTATGGACTGGTTATCGTCATACCGGGCTGTTATTGATTGTTACTGCCAGAGGGTCACTATATGTACCTTGAGCGGGGATTGTTTCCATTTCTTGGGGGATCGGGTTGGTAGTGTGTTGCCACCAGTATATGATCCGCAAGGGCGGAGTGAGCTTAGTGGTCTTCTTGCTAGCTTTATGAGTAGTGAGTATGATGAGATCCAGATTGAGTTACCTAGGGTGGTTTGTGAGTACTCAGACGTTTTTCCCGAGGACCTTGTTAGTTTACCACCTCATCGAGAGATTGAGTTCTCTATTGACTTAGTGTCTGGCATGGCACCGTATCGTTTTGCCCCAGCCGAGCTGAGTGAGTTGAAGATTCAACTCCAGGAGTTGCTAGATAAGGGTTTTATCTGCCCTAGTACTTCGTTGTGGGGAGCACTGGCCCTCTTTGCTAAAAAGAAAGATGGTGCCTTGAGACTTTGTATTAATTACCAGAAATTGAATCGGGCTACGGTTAAGAACAAGTACCTTATACCCCGTATAGATGAGTTATTTGACCAGTTGAATGGGTCTCGTTGTTTCTCCAAGATATATTTGAGATCGGGTTACCATCAATTGAGGGTCAGGGAGGAGGATATCCCAAAGACGGCATTCCGTACGCGGTATGGCCATTATGAGTTTCTGGTGATGCCTTTTGGGCTCACCAATGCACCGGCAGTGTTTATGGACTTGATGAACCGGATATTCCAGGAATTCTTGGATCGTTTCGTGGTCGTTTTTGTGGATGACATTCTGATTTATTCACCTTCGGAGGAGAAGCACGAGGAACACTTGAGAGTGGTGCTTGAGTTGCTTAGAGCCCATAAGTTGTATGCTAAGTTTGGGAAGTGTGAGTTCTAGCTAAGAGAGGTTAACTTCTTAGGCTATGTAGTCTCCGGGGAAGGGGTGTCTATTGATACATCCAAGATTGAGGCAGTGCAAGATTAGGCACAACCTAAGAGTGTTTTTGAGATCCGCAATTTTCTGGGATTGGCCGGTTATTACCGTCGATTTGTGAAAGATTTCTCCAGGCTAGCTTCGCTTTTGACTAGATTGATGCGAAAAGGGGTCAAG
Source organism: Camellia sinensis (assembly GCF_004153795.1). Classification (NCBI taxonomy): domain Eukaryota; kingdom Viridiplantae; phylum Streptophyta; class Magnoliopsida; order Ericales; family Theaceae; genus Camellia; species Camellia sinensis. The sequence continues at coordinate 312,114 of NW_021024965.1, forward strand.
TTTGTGTGGAGTGAGACTTGTGAAAATTCGTTCCAAGGGTTGAAAGTTAGACTTACCACCGCTCCAGTGTTAATTATTCCGGAGAGGGGTTTGGGTTATGCGATTTATTGTGATGCTTCACGAGAGGGTTTGGGTTGTGTGTTGATGCAAGATGGGAAAGTGGTAGCCTATGGCTCACGACAGTTGAAAATACACGAGAGGAATTACCCTACACACGACCTAGAGTTAGCAGCTGTGATTTTTGTCTTGAAGATGTGGAGGCACTACCTTTATGGTGAGAGATTCGAGGTGTTCTCGGATCTTAAGAGTCTGAAATATCTGTTTACATAGAAAGACTTGAACTTGAGGCAGAGGAGGTGGATGGAATTTATTGAGGATTACGACTTCGAGTTGTATTACCATCCGGGGAAGGCCAATGTTGTGGCCGATGCCCTTAGCAGGAAATCCATTAGTGATGTAGCTTGTATAGCCGTCCGGGAGTGGGAGATGTTGGGTGCACTTGGCGAGTTTAATTTGCTTCTGGGTGAATCTGTTGAGGCTGCGGCCTTATTTTCTGTAGTTGCGCAGCCTACACATGTGAATCGAGTATTAGAGGCACAGAGAGGCGACCTTGAGATAGAATCCCTCCGGGAGAAAATCTCCAGTGGAAAGGTTGAGAAGGGTTTGACTGTGTATCCCAACCTGAGTGTGAGGTACCGAGACCGTCTGTTTGTGTCGGAGTCTTGCCAAGAGGAGGTACTCCGAGAGTTTCACCATTCACGCCTTGCGGTGCATCCGGGAGGCACTAAGATGTATCGTGATTTGGGTCCAGATGTTAGAAGACGAGACAGAGAGTATGAAGTGGGTGATCACGTATTTGTAAAAGTGACACCGATGAAAGGCCAGACTCGTTTTGGAGTCAAAGGCAAGTTAGCACCGAGATACGTCGGACCATATGAGATTATTGAGAAAATCAATCTGGTGGCGTATCAAGTTGCGCTCCCTCCTGAAATGGAGCACATGCATAATGTTTTCCACATTTCGATGTTAAAAGATTACCTCCGGGATCCCTTCCATGTAATAGAGCCTACTCGGGTAGTGTTGAGTGATGACTACACTTACGAGGAACGGCCTATACAGATTGTAAACTGACGGATCAAGAAACTGAGAAACAAAGAGATCCTGCTAGTGAAAGTTGACTGGCAGAACCATGGTGGCGTGTATGCCACTTGGGAAAGGGAAGATGACATGGCCAAAAGATATCCTGAACTGTTTCCACTGAATCCTGTTTTCTTTGTGGCAAAGTTTGCAAAGTGCCTTGGGCACTAGGTTGATCTTTAGCACGGCTTATCATCCTCAGACTGACGGGCAGTCCGAGTGTAACAACCCTCGTCACTGTTTACCGAATAACCACCGTTTACCGTTAAACTGAACTGATTATGACTGCTAATCGAACTGAATGAAATACTGAACTGACTGATTGAAAACTGGAACTGAATTGACTGAGCATGTCTATTGTATTGCATTTTTATCTGTTCGCTTGATTGATTATCTGTTGGTATTTTAGTGTTGAAACTGCTAATTGAAGGCCTTATCGGCGGCCGAACCAGAAATTGATTAGTGTTTTATGATCATTGTAATTAATGTGATTTCATGGTATAATTATCTGAAAACTGACTAGGTATGATTAAATTAGATTAAAATGAGTTAATTACATGAGTTGGCCTTATTTTACAACCTTGCCACTTAAGTGGCCCACTACTTGAATCATCTTTGAGTCTCATTACACTCATACACACACATTCCATCAGCTCATTCCTTAGACTTAACCGACCAAGAGAGGGAGAGGGAGAGAAATTGAGTTCTACCTTGTGAATTGCTTGGAAATTGAAGAAATTGTTGAAGAGATTGCATTTTTGAGCCCCTTCTTGAACTACAAGACTTAAGGTAGCTCCATTGTCTTCTTGTTCATGTTTTGAGTTGATTCTTGCATGGTTAGAGCTAAGTTGAGGTCTAGAGCCAACTTATGGCTCAAATTATTGTGTCGAAGCTTATTTGTTGCATGCATATACATATATTGAAGTTTTGAGGTTGTAGTTCATAATTCCTCACATGCATGTCCATGTTTTGAGAGTAGTTCATGAAATCATCTTGTTATGGAAAGAATTGGCTCCTTAAAGCATCAATTTGAGCTTTGAAATAAGTTGAATTCATGCGTGTCATGTTTGAAGTATTGTTCTTGAAATTGGTTTGAGTTTGGGTTTGAATTAAACACCCTTGGGCTTTGATTTCTCAAAATTGAGCTTTGAAACATGTTGTGCTAACTGTTTACAAATGTTTTCTGGAAATTCAGCCCAATAGGTCGAGTTTTTATGCATCAAAACTTGGTTTTGGCTTGGAGGTGCAATCTGGGTTTTCCAAATTTTGCACTTCCGCTCGAGCGGGGAAAGTGACGCTCAAGCGTGGAATCCGAGCATCCAGCATTTCGCTGCACTGTTTTACAGTCCGCTCGAGTGGAGTATTGGGCGCTCGAGCGGAGTCATGTGTCTCAAGCTCGAGCGGGCGTCGAGCGGAGATTTCACCCATCCAGTACTTTTACAGTACGCTCGAGCGGGAAAGTTTACGCTCGAGCGTGTACCTTTGTTGCATGACCGCTCGAGCGGGGAAACCTGCGCTCGAGCGGGACTCTGTTTTTCTGAAAATTCCGAAACTGTTTTCTGATCACATCTTTGCATCCTCATCCCATCCTAGGCATTCCTAGGCCTAGTTTAAGACATCTTAAGGAGGATATAGATGTAGGACGCACCGAGGCAAATTAGGGATTAAGTTATGTTATTTCCCAACTGTGTAGCTTAGTGTGTTCAATCTGTTAACTGTGTAGGGTTGGCGACTAGGGAGACACGCTCTAGCATACTGTAGCCCAAACTCTGTGAGTAACGATTGTGTAAAGATATGTTCAAAATGATTATCTTCTGAACAATTGAACTATACTGCTTTCTGAACTGTTTACTGTTAACTGATTGAATGTATGTCCTATATTCTGAACTGTATTGTGGCATCCTTAGCACCAACTGTTTACTGTTACTATTACAGAGATCTCTGTTGGTTCCCTCGTTGGAACCACTACTGTTTACTGACTGATGGCCATCATTACTGTTCGGTCTTTTAAGACCTACTGTTTACTGTACTGCTATGCTATGGATGTACCACATATCACTGACTGACTGAATGACTGAAATACTGTTTAAATGAACTATTTTCATACTGTAAGGGCATTCATTCTTAACCTCTTTACGCATTATGTTATTCACTGGGCTTTAGCTCACTGCTCATATATATATGTAGGTGTATAGGCACCAGACCGCGGCTAGGAGCGTCAGGGTTACTCCAGTTTTGTCAAGCCAGCCTATGTGCCTCACTGCGAGGTTCCGAGCCTATTGTGTTAAGGCTTAGGGGCGTTTTACGAATCCCCCTTCTGCACCGTCCCACTGTTCTGTATAGACTGAATGTTTTCTGTACTGTTATGTAGGGTTGAGTCCCTAGTCTGAATGATTGTAAATATTGTGCATACTGTTCTGTACTGTTTACGTATAAATGTATGAAAAATCTTTTTGGCATACAGACTGTCACAGCTCATTGGACATTGTTTCTTTACTGTATTGGCTTCCGCCAGGCCCTGTACTCTGTTTTACTGTATTACTGTTCTGCAGGCCTTCGGTAATCTCGGATTATTGGCCGGTTACGGTACTAAACCCATAGGGCCGGGTTTGGGCTGTGACAGAGTGGTATCAGAGCGATACTTACCACGAGTTATACCGCACACACGTGTCCAAATGAGCTATAGGGTGTCCTAGAAAGTAATAGGGCATCTCATGAGCATGAAAAGTGTGTGGTTATGTTACGACTGAATACGTGTTGATGAGATAACTGTCTAAATATGCAACTGTTTATGTTATAATTGTTATAACCGTTATAACTGCTTATAGTGAAATGGACAATGCGAATGAACCTGAATCCTCATCTACCGAGGCAAGAATGGAAAGAATGGAAAGAATGATAGAACTGATAACTGCTAGACTTGAACAACAACAGAACCAACAGCCCCCACCTCCTCATCCTCCGGTACAGCCGGAACCTAATGCGAATGTGAATGATGGGGATATTATTGCTCTCACCCATAAATTCAGCAAGATGAAACCACCATCCTTTCAGGGAGGACTGGAACCGTTAAAGGCTGAAGCTTGGGTGCTTGAAACAGAAAAACTATTTGAAGTGTTTCCGTGCTCAGAAGCGAATAAAGTATTGTTAGCTACCTTCACCCTACAAGAAGAAGCTAGAAGGTGGTGGATGTTGATCCGCGATACAAATACCGTTCTGACTTGGGCTCAATTCAAGGGAGCCTTCTTTGAAAAGTACTTCCCTCAGTGTGTTAGGGACAGGAAAGTAACTGAGTTTGAACAACTGAGACAGGGCACCACGTCTGTTGCCGAATATGAAACCAAATTTACTGAACTTGCCCGTTCTGCACCACACATGGTGGATACTGAGTATAAGAAGGCCAGAAAATTTGAAGGCGGCCTTAATGTTGCAATACTTGACCGAATAAATGTTTTGAAACTACCGACTTTTGTGGGTGTTCTCGACCGGGCATTGATGGCCGAGTCGAACATTGCAGCAGTGAAACAATCTGAAGCACCAACAACTGAATGGCATGAAAAAAGGCAGGGTTTCAAATTCAAGAAAGGCAAGCACAACCCGACCAACAAGAAACAGAATACGGGGTCAACAACTAGCCCCAGCCAAGGGAGTGGGTTCATTCCACCCTGCTCTGTATGTGGCAACAAGCACAAGGGGGTTTGTCACAAATTATCTGGAGCCTGTTACAGGTGTGGCAAGGTGGGCCACATGGTTAACGATTGCCCTTCTGCTCCTCGGGGCAATAGCAAAGCTGCAGCCAGCGGCGCAGCATCAAACGCTCCACCAAAACCGAACCCTAAAGCTACCGGGAAAGAGCCTGTGAGGCAAGTCCGAGTGTTCGCACTAGTACCGGGAGATGTGCAGAATACCGAGACCGTTGTGTCAGGTATTCTCTCTATTTGTACTCAGAATGCTTATGTACTAATTGATTCGGGGTCTACGCATTCTTATGTATCGCATGCTTTCTCACGGAAATTGAATAGACCCTTAGAACCTATGAACTATCTGTTAGCTGTATCATCACCCGTAGGGGGATCCATGACATGTGCTTATATGTACCCCGCATGTGAAATCATGGTTGGGGATATGCATCTGTTTATTGATTTACTACCATTGAACATTGATCATTTTGACGGGGCTCCGCTCGAGCGACCATCGAGCGACCATCGCGCGTAAAATTTCAGCATCCAGTACTTTTACTGTTTTGCAGACCGCTCGAGCGAAGGATTCCTCGCTCGAGCGAAGCCTTTGATTTTGGACCTACGCTCGAGCGGTGAAAGTCTCGCTCGAGCGAGGCTCCTATTTTCAGCAAACTTTGCGAAATATCTGAACTTGCCCGTTATGCACCGCATATGGTGGATACTGAGTATAAGAAGGCCAGAAAATTTGAAGGCGGCCTTAATGTTGCAATTCTTGACCAAATAAATGTTTTGAAACTACCGACTTTTGTGGGTGTTCTCGACCGGGCATTGATGGCCGAGTCGAACATTGCAGCAGTGAAACAATCTGAAGCACCAACAACTGAATGGCATGAAAAAAGGCAGGGTTTCAAATTCAAGAAAGGCAAGCACAACCCGACCAACAAGAAACAGAATACGGGGTCAACAACTAGCCCCAGCCAAGGGAGTGGGTTCATTCCACCCTGCTCTGTATGTGGCAACAAGCACAAGGGGGTTTGTCACAAATTATCTGGAGCCTGTTACAGGTGTGGCAAGGTGGGCCACATGGTTAAAGACTGCCCCTCTGCTCCACAAGCCAGTAGTAAAGCTGCACCAAGCGCAGCAGCATCAACTGTAGCACCAAAGCCTAACCCTAAAGCTACCGGGAAAGAGCCTGTGAGGCAAGTCCGAGTGTTCGCACTAGTACCGGGAGATGTGCAGAATACCGAGACCATTGTGTCAGGTATTCTCTCTATTTGTACACAAAATGCATATGTATTGATTGATTCGGGGTCTACGCATTCATATGTGTCGCATGCTTTCTCATGGAAATTGAATAGACCCTTGGAACCCATGAACTATCTGTTAGCTGTATCATCACCCGTAGGAGGATCTATGACCTGTGCATATATGTATCCTGCTTGTGAAATTATTGTTGGAGATGCACATCTGTTTATTGATTTACTGCCACTGAACATTGATCATTTTGACGTAATATTGGGGATGGACTGGTTAACGAAATATCATGCCACCATAGACTGTGTGACGAAACAAGTAGTTTTCCGTCCGCCTGGTCTACCTAAATTTGTGTTTAATGGGGTTGGAGTAGTACCTCCCCCGTATCTGATTTCATCTGTGAAAGCTGTTAAACTGATTAGAAAGGGGTGTAAAGGGTATCCGTGTTCTGTATTGACTGTATCTACTGATGATAATGCTAATATGAACTGTATTCCTATAGTCAGAGAATTCCCAGATGTTTTTCCAGACAATTTGCCAGGGGATTTGATTGACAGGGAGATTGAGTTTACTGTTGACGTGGTTCCCGGAACACAGCCAGTTTCTAAAGCCCCTTACCGAATGGCTCCAACTGAACTGAAGGAGTTGAAAGTGCAATTGCAAGAACTGTTAGACAAGAAGTTTATCAGGCCCAGTACTTCACCATGGGGTGCACCGGTTTTGTTTGTAAAGAAGAAAGATGGCTCGCTGAGACTGTGTATTGATTACCGTGAATTGAACAAGGTAACTGTGAAAAATAAATACCCATTGCCACGTATTGATGATTTATCTGATCAGTTACAGGGTGCACAAGTGTTTTCCAAGATTGATCTCAGATCAGGGTACCATCAACTGAAGGTTAAACCGGAGGACATTGATAAAACTGCTTTTAGAACGAGGTATGGACATTACGAATTTTTGGTTATGCCTTTTGGAGTCACGAATGCCCCTGCTGCTTTTATGGACCTCATGAACAGAATTTTTAAACCATACCTTGACAATTTTATTGTTGTATTTATTGATGACATATTGATTTACTCCAAGAGTATAGAAGAACATGAACATCATCTGAGACTTGCCCTACAAACCTTAAGAGAACAGAAACTGTATGCTAAACTGTCTAAATGTGAATTTTGGCTTGACCATGTTATGTTTTTGGGGCATGTTGTTAGCAAAAATGGAATTTCTGTTGATCCGCAGAAAATTGAAGCTGTAGTGAACTGGCCTAGACCAACAAATGTGACTGAAGTCCGAAACTTTTTGGGATTGGCTGGATATTACAGAAAATTTGTCAAAGATTTCTCCAAAATTGCCCTACCACTGACACAGTTAACACAAAAGGGGACATCATTTGACTGGACTGACCAAAGAAAATCTGCTTTTCAGGAGTTGAAAACTCGATTAGTGACTGCACCAGTTCTTACCTTACCTTCAGGTACGGAGATACAAATACTGTTATGACTTGGGCTCAGTTCAAGGAGTCCTTCTTTGAAAAGTACTTCCCGCAGTGTGTCAGGGATAGGAAAGTGACTGAATTCGAACAGCTGAAGCAGGGCACAATGACTGTTGCGGAATATGAGACGAAATTCA